>JABSTT010000138.1:0-120001 GCA_013339685.2 Hyalomma asiaticum
TGCCAGCCTGCACCGGACACATTCGTGTCCTCGACCCACACATCTTGCCTCAGCCCACTGCTGTATGAAATGGTAGTGACACTGCTACATGACAGTGGTAGCGAAACAAAGGGAGAAAGGATCGCGGTTGTGCGGAAATGAAGAGCGGACCGGCGCTTGTCGTCCACCCACTCTGCACGTATTACCCTCAGCCAGCTGGTACGTGATGGCAAAAAAGACATGATTCGCCAACACAACTTATGCAACTTAATGAGATCCAAACATTGGAATCTCGCAGGAAAATTATTCGGTTAACGTTTCTACACAAAATTCTTTCCGGTAAAGTTAAAATAAGTCTGCCCAACTGTGTGAAACGTCTATCTTCTAGAAAAACAAGACATAGCCATAAATATTCATTGGCGCCTGTTTTTGCACGTACTACTGCTTTCAAAAATAGTTTTTTCCCCAGGACTATTGCTGACTGGAACTCCTTACCAATAAGTGCCTTTCGATCCGAAGATATTGAAAAACAACTTGAAGCTTTTTTTGTCTAGTTTAGTTTTGAATGATGAATGAATATGGCGTGTTGGCAGTGCCCGAGTGAATTATTTGTAGACTTATGCTGCGTATGAGTGTTTTGTTAATTGTTTATCTGCCGCAACACTACTGGCCAAGAGCTCTATAAGTCGTCTGATTATGTGCCGTGACAGTGTACAACCTTCTATTTTTGTTGTTGCTCCTCCTGCTAGGGCCTAAGTATAGGCCTGCAGAACCTTTAAAGAAATAAATAAATAAATAAATAAATAAATAAATAAATAAATAACCATAGTGCTACGTATTAGTGATATTGAGCTTCACACGCTTCCCCCCCCCGCTCCGCTGTTTACTCAGGTTTGACGGGGCGGAAGTGGTTTTATTTTTATTTGTTTTGCATCTTCAATAGTTGCAATCAAATCAATATATATTTCTGCCCTTCAAGGAAGTCCTCCAGAGAGAAAAAAATAGAAAATTCAAACAGTGAATGTTTGTTATTTGATTGGCGAGTATCATTGCTTGCGAAATAACGCAAAAATATTCCTTACTGCATTTTTCCAGATCGTTCCCCCTGCGCAGCTTTTAATCTCAGTACACAATGCAATGGAAGAAGCACAGGTTGGCACTACCACCCACCGTATAAGTTCTGCGTTCGGAGCGACGGTGGACATTGTGGAGTTGGAAATAACAATTTCGGAAGCTGTGACGATTGCGCAGCACGCTGCAATAGTGAGTCCATAACATGTTACTCGACAGGACTATGAAGCTTGCGCGGAACATATCCCAACAGAATCCAAAATTTTCAAGGGGATCTTTCGCAACTGCACTTTCGAAACCATATTTCATTTCGAGTAACTAAACTCCAAGCCATTGCGGGCACATCAACTGCACACAGCGCACCTCAGTTGTTGCGCTGTGTCTCATAACACCTGACGTTAAATGGCCCACTTGTTTCATTAAGTCATAACAATGGTCGTGTGGTGTTCATCTGTGAAACCTGAAGCATGACTCGTGCGAACTTATTGATAATCGTAGCCATACTTTGCTTAAAAAGAAAAGCGAGATTTATTGCGAGAGGCTGGGCAACCGCAGTGGTAAAACCATATCTCGCTACGCTAATACTTCGTCAAGTGATACAGTACGGCTTCTACGGAAAATTAACCATGAATTTAGCGCTATTATACTTGCACACTGTAAAATTCCTTCGATGATGCAGCTTCCACGAGGTCTTGTAATATTGTTGAAGATAACAAGAGGAAAGTGCTAGTTAGTCAGTAGAGCTCCAGTGACCACGTGAGCCAAATTGTACCACGCTCAGCGCGCTAGAGAAATTGCAGTTTTGTTTCAAGTGCAGTTGAAAACAGCCTGCTCTTTTTTTCCAACAAATGGCATCACTGGCAGCGCAGTATATGTGGCCTCGTTTTTCCATGTGTTCTTAAGGATAGACACATAAGTTGTACCATTTGTTAAGCTCAAAGCACCCACATAAAGAGTCGCAGCGAATTTTGTCGCGTTCACGAGATCAGCCATTGCTCTTTCTGCCTCAAGAGGTGTAGTTGGTGTATCCGGTGGTGTAATATGTTCCAAAAAGAGGAAACGCCCATCAGCCGTAGTTCAAAAGAAATCGCAGATCGCGGGCTGCGTTTCGTGCAATAATATTTGCCTCACACTTTACATGAGTTTGCACGTCAGATGGGCATGGTTATCTGACTAGGTGCATAAGGTGTTGGACGTCCGCTTTGAACTTAATTTATCTTAATTATTTCTAACCTAGAAGGATTCTGCTTCTTTTCAGTCACTGTATGTGCTGAAGAATTGACAACAAAAGCTCCGCAAGGTCTACCAAAGATTAGCCCCTTCGGACGCTGACCTAAAGAAATAAAGTGCAGCTTTGCTCAAATAAATTTTGCCTGCTCGCTAAATGTTCCAAAACTGTGAGTTGGAAACTCTTTTCGATGAGTCACAGCTCGATGCTCTGCACATTTTCGGTCTGCAGCTGCTTATCTCCTGACAAACCTTTAAACAAGATATGTGACCAGCTAAACTCACCTTTGATGCCATTGTCCCCTAATAATTTTCTGTGCCTGTGAAAAGGACGAGACAACAATAGGGCGATGCCGTCGGCGGAATGCCGCACTGCGCTGCCGAGGGCGCCCCCGACGTAGCCTAGCGACGCGATTCCCATCTTCACGGCGGTCGTGGCGCCCCCTGTGATTCTTGAGTGCTAGAAAGGAACTCCGATGCGCTGTGTTACTGGAGCTCTGTTTATAACGCTGTGGAGTGTCACGTGTATCTAATCTGGCCTGTGAATGTTCGAGTGCTCTTGTAGCAGCTGTAGCGTCATAGTGGATTCACCCTGTGGGCTACCAAGTGTATCTAATGGTGTCTGTGAATGCTCGACTCTGCGATAGTGCTCTGGACCCTATGCTGTAGTGTCTTCCCAGTTCGCTCTATACTGTACCCCACATTCTGTAACTAAGCCTTCTTTGTGCCAGTAAACCTTTTTTAATCACATTCCTAACTCCAGCCTTGACTGTCTCTCAACCACGCCCACGCTATGCTACTAAGTGAGGGCACGGTAATGAACAACCCTTCGCCTCGATGGTGTATCCATAACTAAATGAACAAAGGGGATCACATTTGTTTACCTATATTTTTCCTCGAACAGCTTTCAGGTTTTCCTTGCACATGCGCCACGCCGCATATGCACAGGCCGATATATAGGCGTGGGATGGCGTAGCGCTAGCTGTGCACATGCGCCACGCCGCATGACTTATGCGCACGCTCTCCTCGCCCTGCGGCTCTCCTCTCTACCACGCTATGCTGTCTATTTTCCGTTAAGCTATCTTTAAACAAAAAAAATTGTTGAATCCTATATAGGCATAGAGTTTCGTAATATTATGCATTACAGGACAATCTGACTCAAGTGTCGATAGCGATTCTCTGAGCAGCGCTTATGCCGCCATATGAGTGATGGGATCCGCTTTCCATGGATATCGTTCTTCAGACTGGTGGTTGAGCCAATCACAGAGCCGGATAATGCTCCAGTTATGATAGACTGTAATTCTATGCATTGAGGTATACAGCTTCGCAGTAAAACACCCTTACTTGTTCGAACGGACCTCGCTGTCTAAAGGGAGCTCCGCCTGTATCCTATTCATCTACAGCTGAAGAATGTGGAGTGAAATGACACATCGCGCGGGCGCTGCTCCACCATGCAAACAATACAGGGGCCTGATGGCCGCCATTACTCGCACGACACGTACTCGTGCATGAGCGCTTCGGGTGCCAATTTGGTGCATTAGTTGCATGTGTCGAAAATGCGCGCATTTAGCTCGGATTGAAGCGCTTCGGAAGGACAGTTTGTAGAAAGACTATAACGGCCCAAACATTTTGGCGCTTAATCAACAGCAGGTATTGAAGCTTTAATGTCAGTGACGTCTAGAATGCGGATACTACTTTTGGGAAGTCCGTGGACAAGCTTGATAAAGTCCATCAATCTTGCGCTAAAACGTGACGGCCTCGTGGCGATGGTGAATACCTCCTCCTTGTATATAGACACTTGGGGACGCGCCGCGGTGGCCTAGTGGATAGGCACTCGGCTGCTGATCTTAAGTTTGCGGATCTAATTCCGAGCCCACCGTACGCATTTCCAAGGCGACGAAATCTCGATATTCGTGGGTTTTGCGATGTTAGAACAAGTTAAAAGAGCCGTAGTGTTCACTATATCCATAACCCTCTATCACGGCATGTCTCATAACCACATCGTGGTTTTCACACGTCAAACCCCCGCAATTATATTGTACACTTAACAACGGATGCCTGATGACTAAAAGAACGACTAACGGCACGGACCCCCACATATCGACGCAAGTAAAGCACTAGGAGAATTGTTACTCTGTGGTGTCAGTTCATATCGTTACAAGGCGCACCAAATCGAGGCTGTGAAACGAACGATCGGCTACGCGAAGAGGAAGAAACGACCCGCGTGTTATTCGGGCAGCCATACTGCCACAGCCGCCGCCTGTGTATATTTGAATGTACAATTCTGGCTCCACCGCATACCTGTGATTCCCCGTGACAATTTGGTAGAGCTGCGGGGTAGCAGAAGCACTGTACGCCGGAGCTCCGCAGTAGTCCTCGTGTCGGAGTCTTCAACATGCCAGACCAGGCCACGACCAGGCCTGCATTGGTCAATACGACGCCTGCGCCAGCCCTGACAACAGCGTCAATCATCGTCCTTACGCATCGTAAAGACCCAGGGACGTTCTGCGGTACGGATGAAGTTGACGTCGACGATTGGATAGCCGACTATGAACGAATCAGTGAGATCAATCGCTGGGATCCGATGCTCATGTTGGCGAAACTAAGGGACACTAAGGGATGCAGCTCTTAGAGTTAACGCTGCATCTTCGGCTTCCACCTCAAATCCTCGCCTCGTATTGCCAGCACGAAGGAATCTGATTGACATTGACATTGATGGCCTAACTGTTCCCGCACTCGTCGATACCAGAGCACAAATCTCTGTGATCAGCGATCAACTTCGTCGCCGCCTTAATAATATAGTTACTTCAGCCTCTCGTGGCATTATTCGCGTCGCTGGTGGAAGAAGTCCTGCCGTCATAGGAATGTCCACAGCTCGCATCACCATCACCGGTCATGACATATCTGTTCTGTTCTGTTGGGAATACGGTGTCTCAGCTTACATCTGCATCTACATCTGCGCAGAGCTGATAGATGAAGCGGACGAGGCAACGGTGAGTTAAGGCAACATTCATATACAGAATAAAACAGAGACGTTACATATTCGGCACTGGGGCCGAGAGACTGATGGGCGCGCACTGAGCTGAGACGACGAACCGGGATTTCTTCGCTCGTACTCCTTGTCTTCGCGCAGCTGGGATCTTTTATAGCCCTTGAGACCCCTTGCATAAGCCAGTTTTTCGAATCCTCCAATCAGTAACCGCCGTTGGTCGCTGGGCGGAATCAGACCCGTGGGTCTGAGGGCTCGCCGCACGTTGAGTGAGGGATTGACGTCGGTTTTCTCCGGCGCACCGCCGCAGCTGCTATGGATTACATAAGACTTCCGCCTTGTTTGGCGCCCCTTGCATCAGGCACCTCGCTGGAGTGGTCGCTGGTTGCATCAGGCATTCTGCCAGCCTGAATCGCTGCCGCAGCAATGAAGTTTGGGTTGGAAGCCCTGGCGTAACAGTTCACTGTTCTCGAACAATGCCCTAACGACGTTATTCTCGGACTCGATTTCTTGTCGACACATGGCGCCCTTATTGACTGTGCAAGCGGTGTCTTCAACTTAAGCTTCCTCAACTTGCCGATCTTCCAGCATCGCCGTTACGCCGCTTATGCTCTCTTGAGTATGTTCGGTTGTCACCGCAAGCCGCCACTTGTGTTGCCTTGACGACCGCATCACCTGTTCTTGACGGCGACTATGTAGTCTCTCCGGTAGTGGACGTACTGTTTATCCGTAATATTTCTATGCCCCACACCCTCCAGACTGTTGCCGATAACCACGTGCAAGTCCCACTCCTCAATTTCAGCCACTCGACCCAAGCCTTCCCGCAAGGAATCTCAGTGGTCAACCTCTCCCCCACTTGGTGAAAGGCCCCATCGCTGATGTGAACGCTCCTTCTGTAGGCATCGGTGAACCTTGCGCGCGTACGCATAACTTACGCGCACAGGCTCCACGTTCGCGGCTTCTCTATGTAGCGCTGGAATTTTTAGGTTTCTTCATAACATAATGAAGTTTTAGGGGCGAACGACCTTAGGGCCGAGCTAGCGGAGGCGTGACCTGTGTGTGGGTGTTGACCGATCCTGGAGGCTGTGCAGTCGGACAGGGTGTGTGTATGTCTGGGCCGATCCCGGAGGCCGTGCGCCCAGACAGTGGCGCCTCCTCTATCGCTGCAGTGTCGTCTGCTGCCGTGAGACAGAGCGTAGGGCGCCCAATAGCTATGGAAACGCTCTTTCTGCGACGAAAGCTTTACCACCTCGCAAGGAACGAGAACGCGCCCTTTTTCATCGACAATGCTCACAAGTATGAAAGCAGCAACCAGTTCAAGATGGCTGGGCGTTAGGCAATTAAGTGCTTAAACTTTGGGTGGGTGGCTTAATCGTGACAGACAGACAAACAGAAAGATAGATCAAACTTTTTGCTTTCAAGATTCCCAAGAAAGACTATCGTCTTTTAAAACCGACTGCTCGCGCTGCACGACCGTTTGTCCGCCGCGGTGGTGTAATCGCTTACACAAGTGCTATACAGGGTGTTTTTTCTTTAGTTAAAACACATTTTTTAAATTAGAAAAACATAAATCGCGGGTATGTCTTGTGTACCATTCGAGTATACGAATTGGCGGCCTCTAGATACAGAACAATTTCCGCACTTGTGCGCATATTTAGCGAAATTACACTAATTAACGTTTTAAGTATCGGTAATTGGTGGCTACAGAAAATGAGTACCTTCGAGCCCGTCCTAGACACCACCTATCCCAATGATAAAATTTTGAATAGCGGAGTGCATGTCGGAGCTACGCGAACAATTAATTCCCCGTGGCAGGCTCCTTGAAATCGAAAGTGGCCGCAAAAAGACGTGGATGTCGCCGCCTTCACGACTTTCATCACTCGCCGCTCGCCCGTGGTCACCGCCGCTCTGGCCGCTCCGGCCGCGCAAAACCGCTGGCGTTATCTCCTTGTTATCTGCGGCGTTGGGCGCCGCGGCCAAGTGACGAAAGCCGTGTGGGCGGTGACATCGACGTCACCGACGCTCTTTCTGCGGCCACTTTCGATTTCAAGGAGACTGCCATGGGGCAATAATTGTTTGCGTAGCTCCGACATGCACTCCGCTATTTAAAATTGGATCATTGGGATAGGTAGTGTCGAGGACGGCCTCAAAGTACTCATTTGCTGTAGCCACCGATATAAGGAATTGGGCAAATGTGGCTGTGTTGGCACGTACCGTTATGTGGCTGTATTTGTACAAATCGTGACAGAAACACATCTGGCAATGAAACACCAATACGAGGAATGCCATGCAAGACTGATACATATTGGACCATATGGAGCCAGATATGCATATATGGCCTTATATGCATATCTGGCTATATGTCACGTGTCTATATTTCGGCGTATTTGTCCAATAGGCATCAGAGTCTTACATGGCATTCATCGTGTATGTCTTTCATTGCCACATGTATTTCTATCACGATTTGGGCAAATACGGCCACATACGGGCACGTCCGATATGTAGCCATATATGCCCAATTCCTTATACTGCCACATATAGCATTTTACTAATGGGTGGTTGAGGTACTCAGCTGGCACCCGAAAACGCGGGTTTGATCCCGGCCTCGGTGGTCCCATTTTCGACTGAGGCGAAAATACCTGAAGTTCGTGTGCTATGCGTTGTCAGTGCACGTTAAAGAACCCCAGGTGGGGCAATTTTCCGGAGCCCTCCGCTACAGCTTTTCTCTCCTTCCTATCTCTTTCAGTCCCTTTCCCCTTTCCCCATGAACGCTTAACCATACAGGGTCCCTCTACGGGCTGCAGAAAATAGCGTCCTTTGCTAAACCGAACCACAGTCATCAATCATCAACCGTTCACCGGCCACACGGTATATATAGGCACTGGATCTTGACCTGCAATGTAGTGCAGGTGGAAGATTTCTCTCGTGCGTAGTTGAACCATAAGGATTCTCAGCTTGTGCGTTAAATAAAATAACCTGGAACTCGGTACGATCTACGACGTGAGAGCGCAGGAATCTCATAAACACCAGCAGCATAAATGACAACGCGTGTGTAAGCACGCACACGCGTTGTCACTCATATACATCCATGAGTGCGCAATGTCACGGGTCATTTACGGTAAAACCGAACATTCCCCAGTGCTTCTCGCTCTCGACATGGTTCTCTACGTGGAGATTCGTGAACTTTTCTGACAGTTCAGCACTCTGGTGCTTTCGCTTATCAACAAAGGAGCAAGAGCAATGAGTTAAGAGCATCGCTTTCCATGCTTTTGAGTCACATAGCTGCATAAATGTCGTGGCACAGCATTCGTTTACTAGCTCGCACTATGCCTACGTCTTGCGTGGAATTTTTCGTGGTAAGGCACAAGTTGACGTATATGTCCCATAAATACTCGTTAATGAGAAGGCTCGGCATTGCGTCCGGCATCATATAATTCCTCACAGGTGTCTGAAAAGCGAGCGCGCGCTGCGGCGCATTTTGCCCTAGCACTGATGCTAAAGCTTCTCTTGTCGACATCAACGATCTTTGCTCCCGAATGTAAACGTCACGCGCACAGGCGCCACATTTGCGCCTTCTCTATGACGAGCTGGAATTCTTTTCGTCATAACGTTTCTCCTTACAGAAGTAAAAATTTCCACGTAACATAATCACAGTCCGAAGTATCTTGTCTGTAGCAGCTAGTGCAATTGCAGTTTTCGATCATTCGACGGTTTTATTTTAAGGAATTGAAATTCCTTCACTGGAATAGTTGCAGCATGGCCGAGAGCTTGCGTAGTGTGGACCAGATTGCTACGGCGGTAGTAGTAGCTCTAGATGACTACAGATGCCGGACGCCTATAGATGCCGGATGCCGGATACCAAGAATAATATGGCGCACGTCTTCTTCCAGCCTCCCAGAAGAAGACGTGCACCATGCTATATTATACTCTTGTCCAGAACGTATAATTCGCCGCGAAATGGAGTATAAAGCAGTTCATCATATTTACTGAGAGCACTCAACCTAACGAGAATAATTTGCCCGTAGCGAACAGCAGCACTTCAGAAACAACTTTATCCTAAAGGTGTAGGAGTTGCGTACTTGCTGTGACTTCAAAATCGTGTGATTTACTCATCACCTATATTGTATTATGTTATTAGTTTTGTTTATATCTTTTTTTGTTTTCATACTGGTCTATCGGCTCTAAATTTTCAAGTATCGGTTTTTCTTCTGTATTGATTTCATAGGTGATTGTGCGGCACTCTTGCACAGATATCGTTTAAAGGAGAAATGTTGTACTGTACAGTACTCACTCCTGTAGCGCTGTATGGTGTGCTTTGTTGTGAGAATTTTCTTTTTATCTACAAATTTTGTTTCAATTGATAAGCGTGGAGTGGCCTGTGGCATGCTGAAGACGACAACAGCAGCAGCATTTCAATACAAAATGACATTTAACAATTGCCAACCAATCAGAATTCACCCATGTGGGCTCGTCGACCTCAACACAGCCGCGAATTTGCAGTGAAATGTCAAGGCTGTGTAGATGCCCTGCAGCAGCCTATGCTTATGAAAGCAACGTCAATGCCACCGTCTGCCTTAAGTGCGCCGGAGCGCTGCGAATTCCACGGCTAAAGATATAAAACCGCTACCTCACCGATGCCGGGCGGCAGAACAAGCGGCAGCAGGAGGCAGAATCAGAGCGAGGTCAATGACCTCCGTCTTAATAAGTGCTCTTTCAGTACGCGCTCCCCATCGGCATCATAAAACTGAGCGGCAGCACTTTACTTCATCAAGGTCGTAGAATTTTTTTTGCAGTCTTTTATGCATTGCCTTCGCCACGGGCCTTGAAAATCCTCCCCCAATTCAAGTGAAGAGGAGTGAGGCGAGTGGGCGGTGAATCGAGGACAAGGCCATCCTTTACCATGCGCTTATGCCTTTCTTTCTTTCATTCTTTCTTTCTTTCTTTCTTTCGTTCTCGTCCTCCGCATAATCACTCTCATGTAGCAGTAGGCAGAGAGCAGCCTTCGGAGAGCGTGGCCTTGTGGTCGATGCCAAGGGTACCCTTCGCCTAGAGCACCATGAACAAAACGGCGGCACACCTTGATAGCCCTTAAGCAGCTCGCGCTTTCAAACTGATAGCCCCTAAATGTCTCATCGCGACTAGACTGCCTGGCGACTAGGAAGGGCATTATTTAAGAGCAATAAAACGCTATCACAGCCGCCTAAGAGGGATGTTCTGCAAAACACTGCAGCGCGTAAGAGCAGCTCTCTACACCTCATACCCCCCCGCCCCTTTTCTTTTAAGTGTTCTGATACCAGACCCAAGCGATAAAAGAGGATCGTAAGACTCTTCTCTTAGTCGCCTTCTCATACACTTACGCGATAGTTTATGGTTGGTGGTTCTATGTTATTTGATGGTGATGACCACAATTCACAGATGTAATATAACAGAGCGTTGTTTGCAGAGAAGCTTCTCATATTTTAGCACACGCATATGGAAAACTGCAGAATATTTCTGCGCGTATTCTTCCATCAGTCGCGTAATTCCGCTTATTTACCAAGAGTAAAAGCATCGAGTATTGGTTTTATTGCGATAGTAACTTTATGGACACTTGGACTGAGTTTGTCGCTACCGCATACATGCCGCGTGTATATATATATATATATATATATATATATATATGGTTGAAAAGCGACACACGTTCAGAATTCTTGCTTTATTAACGTTTCGGCCGGTGGGCCGGCCTTCGTCAGAAGGCCGGCCCACCGGCCGAAACGTTAATTTTAGGCCGAAACGTTAAAATTTTAGGGTTATATAGGGACTATGTTATACACTCTAAAACAAACAGAGCCCCACAAGCCGGTTGCCGACCCTGCGCAAAGAACAGATGCATGGTGTGCAAACACATGCAAACTAGCACAATAGCCAAAAGCACACACTGCAATTTTACACATTCAATCCGCAGCGACCTTAATTGCGACTCACCAAACGTGGTCTACCTGTTGGAGTGTGGGGTCTGCTCTAAGCAGTACATCGGACAAACCGCTACGCCTTTCCGAATCAGGTTCAACAACCACCGATCACATGTGAAAACACAACCAAACCTCCCTCTCTCCAGGCATATCGGATCGGAAGGTCACAGTTTTGATTCAATTCGGGTAACACTCCTGCAAGGGAACTTCCGCTCTCCCAGGGAGCGCGAGCAGCGCGAATCATATCTAATTCATAAATTCGGCACACTGGAAAATGGAATAAATGAATGTCCGGGCGCTCTTCCTGTTGTGCGTACATTAAAGCGAGAATAACACCAAGTGAAACTTAACATCAAATTAACCAATAACCGACATGAAAACAGTGCTGCTTTATGTCAGAGCCGGCGCTTTCGGTGATCGTACCTGTTGTCCATGTCAACTTGAAATATGTGGCGCTTTGTATAACTTCATCCGTCTTTTTCGCTCACTTTTCAACTACTGCATTTTCCTTATAATCGTTTATTCAAATATTTTTCTACTTCGCCCACATATCGCCCCCTTTTATTGATAACGCCATTCATATCACAGAACATCAGGCCCCTACCGCGCGTACTCCGAAAGATACGTATGGATTCTTTACTGGTCTCACTCCATGTTTTTCTTTTTCTCTTTTTTTCTTTCTTGTGGCGCGCCTTACCGTCTCCGCCCCCCCCCCCCCCCTTCCTCTTCTGGCGGCCGCTTTCAACCGCGGCGGCATTCTTAACCACGACGCTCCACAAAACGAGCAACCACTCAAAGCCATGTTCGTCGCTGGACGTGTCGTTATGCTGACAATGGCTTTCCCAGGATCGTCTCGATGCAGTAGGTCGAACGGCACTCCTTGTTTTTATTTTATTTATTTACTTTTTTCAGTGCCACCGTGGAGCCGACCACGTGCCTATCACCTCTGCCCTTTCCGCCAGCTCTTCAAAATTGCCGCCGTACGCGCATTGGCAGAAAACATGTTGGTGCCCCTCTGCCCCCTCCCATCTTTTCCCACTCACTCAGTAAATCGTTTCAGCCCTTTCTGTATGGCTATATAAACTAACGAGAGAAAACGAAATGTTGTCTTGAGAAAGGTCAGGCTCTGACCGAAACGTCGACAAATAAATGAAACTTTACTGAAGTGCTACGTCTCATATATATATATATATATATATATATATATATATATATATATATATATATATATATATATATATATATATATATATCCCTAAAATTTTGACGACGAGCCTGAGCGGGGATTTGAACCTACGGCCTCTCGGTTACCATGTGAGCGCCCCCGCGGAAGCCTCAGAGCAGCACGTCACGGAGAAGCCTTGCCGAAGATGCAAGCGGAGCGAATTTTACATATAGCATTTCGAGCTGTCACGGAGGCTAGTTTGGGCTTATTTGCGAGATGGAGGAAAGTTTTCAACGCGAGCTCGGAAGTACTTATGGGCTCTCCTTGAAGCTAGAAACGAGCAAGAATCTCGAGCTGGCTTCCGCCGAGTCCGCTCGTGTTTGCAAGAACTGCAATGTCGGCGCAGTACACGCGGATCTTGTCACAGGCGCGGGTCGTGTTTCAGTGCAAGCCGGAATCCCTGAGCTGTCTTCCGTCGAAGAGGCCCGCACGTTCCGCCGAAGAGGGCTCTTTCACTCTTGCGGCTAGCCGACCACATTGAATGGGTCGGCGACGGTGTTTCTACCATAAGCTCTAAAAACTGGAGCCGGTGTCGCAGGAGTGAAACGGCCGAGCTCCTCTTTCGGGCATCGTTCTACTCTAGCAAAACGTCGGATGGAAGGAAATATATAGCTCACTCTTCCAGAATGAAGAGAGTGATGTGGCTTTTCTAATCTGCCTTCATCTGAGAAAGTCCGTATACTCTTGCGGCATAAGAGAGTAAAACGCAATTTCACTCCTGCTCCACGTATGTCGTGCTCGCATTCACAGCCGCAAACATGACGGCTGGGACGAGAGCGGATGATTGTAGAAGAAAACAGCCGCTTTGTGAACTGTTTTCCGTGCAACTAGCAGCGACCTTCCTACGACTTCCACGTATATAAGCTTACAAGCTTTCCTGTACAGACGCGTGCAGTGTACGTTTAACGAACGTTGCCTTCCTCGACTACAAGCCTCAATCGACGGGAGCCATAGCGAGGAGCCTCTCCTGTGTTTTTGCGCGATCGAACGTCCGTACCTGTGCTAGTGAAACCCGCCAGCGCGCACGCCTCAGATTCATCGCTTACATGTTCGAAACGAAGATGAATACAATATCAGTGACCGTGTAAGCGGTTGTGATCTTTGACGGCTGGTTTCCGAAGACTCACTGGATTAACTTATAACTTATGCGAGCTCACGACTCGAATGCGTTAATATAAATGACATTGTATATTCCCCGCGTTTAGATTAACAGATCTGTGTGGCGAACACCTACCTATGAGCAACGCTAAATATACGCCTGTTCTATACATATAGTTTTTTAATTACGCAGAACAGTGTTTTACCACTGGCGTTACATAGAAGGTCAAGTGCGCCGGTTAGATATAACGAACTTCACTGTAAGACTATGTATCCAACGCCTCGGTGTATCTCCAATATGCCGTAGGTTGTGTGCTTAGCTTTGGTTGTGTGATCGGCGTGTATGTGGATTGTGTCAAGTCAATGTGCATGTTCTATGTTCAATCTGATGCAAATAAATGCCTCCTAATTGTAGTGTGCTCGAAAAACGCAGTGTCTGCCTTCTTTCTGTTTTTTTTTCGACTAATCCCTCGAGTTCAGTACTAGCACCCCACATGGTGGTGTAGTACAGCTCACTTCAAAATTGTGTTAAAATCCCCTCGGAGGCGTCCTACTATTTAGTTTTGGTGGGAGTACTGGTAGCCTGTCAGGTGGATTGCCTCAAGGGAGTTACATTACTCTGCGTAAAATGGGGTTGATCTTTTCTGAAGTAAGGAGTTAAATTTAGGACAAGAAAGTACTACCCCAAAGTGAGTGCCCAGCACTCTCTTTCTTTTTAGAAATATGCTGCTACTGCGCAGGGGCACCGTGATCAACCGCTTCAGTCCAGGTGCAACGCATATCGTCGCAACGCGGGGAATGGCATCGCCAGACAGCGCTCATAGCAATGCTTCTCCGGATGCCTTAAAGAATGCGCCCGCTTGATACCGCTGTAATGAGGCAACTTCTGCGACGGCTCACCGCAAAGGTACTGCTACTTAGCGTGGACGCGCGGTGTAAAGTGCGTGCCAGAAAAAAAATCAAAACTACACGACTTAGCTCGCAGCTCCGCTGGGCCTGTGTCTCCGCCGCTCGACCGTCAGATGGTACACTAGGTACCTGCATGCTTAATTGATAAGCCCAAGTTCACAAGTCGCACTACACCTAAAGCGACTTGTCTTGCTTCGTATTTTACGCCATACATTGTTATCGCATTCAATGCTTCGCTTTTTTAGTGAAACTCGCATTCCTTAGGGCGAAGGCTTCAATTGAAAAGCATTTACATTTTGTTTTTCAACCATTTCTCCATACAGAGAAATAAATATACAAATTCGTGCTTAGAGAAATAAATATACAAATTCGTGCTTATACTCGAAAACAAAATTGTCTCCGTCTCATGCTACCTGAACGCGCGTGGTTGAGGCTTGGCTCTACGAAATAAACGCTGTGAAGATAACACTTCCACTGTGTACTTTCGACGTAATGCATTGAGGGGATATCGATTGAAATCGAACTGAGTCAATGTGTTTCAGTACTTCTACGCGAACACATGATACGTAAAAGGCGTTAACCTGTACCCAAAGTTTATCGGGAGCCCTTGTGGCAAACCGAACAATGCAGTGACATTTGTTCTCACTGGAAGCTCTGGGCATGTTTCGCGTTCTGAGAAGAAGGATCTTTGGGAGTGGGTGAGCGAGTCCCTCCGGTGGGTGAAGGTATGCGTGTGTGAACGTCCGTGGTACGATTCGCTCCTCCATTTAAAAAGTGCTGTCAGCACGGAATGATCAGGTACTTCTTTCCAAGCGAGATTTGCTGCCATGAAAATTGATTGGCTCATTCTGCTAGCTCTGCTTATCAACGTAGCTATGGGTGAGTGTACTTGAGCTGGGTAATTTGGAAGCAGCGCTTGTATTGCGCATATGCCTTATTAATTCTATGTGTCGTCCCTTCCTAATATTAACCAGTTTTAGGCAAATGAGTTCAGCGGAAACCCGTAAGGTGGAGTAATGTTTTTTATGAAAGGAAAAATTAGCATCCACGGTTTTGTATCCTTGTGCTACAAAACGGGTGGATGCTAACTTTCCCTTTCATACTAACTAGTTTTCTTCAGCACGTATATATTGAATTTGTAAAGATTGGGGGCAATATTTTTTATGTGCTTTACCAGATCATCGCGCCACTGGTGCAAGCTCAACTACTTATTTTGATAGAAAATAAAATATCATGTTTACTTGAAAACAGTGCAAAGTATTCGTAAGCCGAATAGTCAGGGCGTACTTCGTGGTAATAAGGAAGAGATTGTACAAAAACAGGATCTGACGATTTGAAACTTCGGAGACGTGCTTCCTATTTGAGGCGTATGATTGGCTGTGCGGTTAAGGCTGTGGCACTTGAAGAAATAACGTCTTCTTTAGACTTGGTTTTCTACCTTGCGGTATGGCAACAACGTAGTATGGCGACAGCACTGTCAAACATCTCACGAGAAATGAACCGAAATATATTGCAAGCTGGTTTTCTCAACGTACGTATTTAAGACAGGGGTTATAAGCAGCACATAAGCACATGAGACGTATGTGGCTGGCAGGTACTACATGTCAATGAGGCGCTAGCGTAATGATTGGGCATGATGCTTCGAAGACGGTGTTTCTTCTGAGCGATCCGTAGCGATATTGATACAATGTAAGCGTGGGAATATTCATGGCAATTGTTGCGAAAGACGTGTTAGTTCTACACATTCTATCTTTCAGTGTTGCTTTAAGTCCTGCTACAGAAGAGAAAGGGAAGAAGAACAATATTTTCATTATCAAATGCTTAACAAGTCGTTCGCTTCCTATCGGCACGTGCCTGCTTTTTAGCAGAGGAGCTCTTTAGGCGCCCACCGTCTCGCTGTGAAGCAGAAGGGACCTCTTGCCCTTGAATCACTGCCCACACTGCTATGTACATCATAGTGATTACGTGACGCACTATATGCCTGAATTTATAACTGTTTTCTGAAGCAAGCGTTCTAACGCGACGGTGGCTACCGGTCTCTTGAGACGGTTGCCACCGTTCTCGGGCCCAGCACGCACTCCGAATCGCTGCACTGGTCGAAGCAGGAGCGCTGTGAATGATTTCCAGGCTCCTTAAAATTACCAAGTACTACTCCACCTAAAGCTTGTTTTAGGAGATGAAGCCATTTATACACCCAACTAACGTATTAACGTTTCAGATGAAACAGGATTTTTGAACAAGATTTAAGCACTTAAACAAATACTGTACTGACTAGCGACGTCTTATATCCGTGTGTTATCTTCAACTGACTTTTTCATGTGTTTTTCATAGTCTTATGAATTATACATATTTTACGCACATATGGTGCGCCTGTCTTTTAGACCCTTATACAACCACATAGCCCGAGCCACTTTCATTATTTTCGCAATCATATACCACCATCATATCATCATGTGACTGGCGCAGCAAAGCCTTAGTCGCTTTCGCGTCACTAAACCCAACCGAAACCTAAATTTAAACCTGCGTCACTGTGTTATTACGGCCGCGGATTCAGAGCCTTTAACTAGTTGACGTCCTTACAGGCGACAGACACACATCATGTCAATAGATAAAACGGCCGAGTGGTTCACCACGAATGCACTGTCAGTAAATATTTGACACAACTGAGTCCATAATATCCACGTCCTAAAGCGGAACCTCGCCAACCTTCAACTTTCCAAACTCGCTTCCAACCTTCCTGACGGACGAGGGGCCACCTTATAAGCACTGGTTGCTCTGACCCTGAATCCCTTAAAGCAAATCACAAGAGTTTTCACACTGGGCACTCTACTCACTTTTTATGGCACACTTGGCGGGGGCGAGAGAGGTCAGTGCCAAACCCCTTGCAACATTCAGACATCAAACAAACAGAACCCCGCAAACAAATTAGCACACGGGAAGGAAAGTGGAAACGCGCAGAAAAATCCATGCATATCCACGGAGTGAATGATGATGAGTGGGCGAAGCTTCGGATGTTCATCGGTAAAAACCGTGAATCTTCCGTGAATCTTGCCCAGTACATCATGAAAGACGTGACAAACACTGTGTGTCGCCATCTAGCGCTCTCCTATTACACTAGAGCACGCAGCCAGCGCCTCCGCGCCATCTATTGATAAATTCACGTGCTAGCTAAGCAGCACCGCAGCGCTCGGACGGACGGACGGACGGACGGACAGACACACAGACAGGCAGACTCCCATACTATGCGTTCCCATACATCTGTATGAAGCGAGTATATGCTGGGATTCGAGCACATTATGGATGGATGCTATGAGCGTCCCCTTTGTAGCGGGGCGGTGACATGTGCGCCACCAGGCTCGTAAGAAGATTTAAGCACTTTTTTTTCTATCTCTCTTTAAATTTTCCTCATGCCTTTTAAATTTACTTCAATCAAATCGATCATACTATAGAAAAAACGGAAATTCATAGCCCAGTTCCCTGCCCCTTATGGCAGAAGGTCCTTATTTTTCTCTATAA
Source organism: Hyalomma asiaticum (assembly GCA_013339685.2). NCBI lineage: Eukaryota > Metazoa > Arthropoda > Arachnida > Ixodida > Ixodidae > Hyalomma > Hyalomma asiaticum. The sequence continues at coordinate 17,966 of JABSTT010000138.1, forward strand.
TTATTTTTGTCCGTTTGCTCTAGTTTTCTGCCACCAGTATTCTAACCGTCTCTTACTTATTTCAGTCGCGGCTATGTTCAGCTTCCCGTTGTCGCCCTAAAACCCAAGGCTTCCTGTAGGGTGGTGCCCAAACGTACACCTGGGCGGATATTTCCGCATTCAATCAGAACATGCTCCGTCGTTTCCCTATCTTCCTCACAGCATGTGGATTTTTCTTCTTCTTTACTGAATTTCGCTTTATAAATACGCGTTCTAAGGCAGCCCGATCTCGCTTCATTATATGTACACATACTAGCGCCATCTAGCGAGTGCTTCAGAAGCCACAGGTGGCTACATACATGCTGCTACAGAGGAGGAGCTCCTAAGGAGCTTCGCCCCTAAAAACCATCCACACTGGAAACAAACAAAAAACATACAGAAATGAAATATCCCCGCTGACTTCAACCTGTAACATTGGCCTCCTCTCTGGCCCTTCCTCCCTCTTGCTCCTAACAAAGACGCTCATGTGATGGGATGGTGCCGAACCCCAGCCAGGGTGGTATAAGACGGTGCCAAACCCATTCTTAACCAGCTGGTGACTACAGACATCCCTCGGCAAGCTACCTGCACTACAGGTCCCCTGGGACTGCCAAATACCTGTCAAGCCGGTTCCCAATTACCTGCTACACGGTTCCCAGCTGCACACCGAATTCCAACAAAGGTCGCCATTTGCCCCGCATGTCCGCTAAGTGGCTGTGCGCATTCTCCGGCGCATACTCCACCCTATCAGGCTACCGTGATTTCCGTCCTTTTCCGACGACTTTTACACCACTCAAAAGACAGGCAAGAGCTCAGTGATAACTTTAACTTACCACCAGTGTGGAAGTTACGCAGAAGGTGTCTCTTTCCCTATACTGGCGCGAAAAATATCGAACGCTCTCCCAGTAGGCACAAAAAACTTTAATTTTATTGATTACTAAACGTCGTAATTACAAGGAAAAAAAGAACAAACACCGATTTCCTGCCGAATTGTAATGCTGCGATATGTCTACTTTATCTTTTTCAATTTTTTATGCTAAACTGTTCTACTACTGTTTTTTTTTTACTCTCGCCTCTATGGGTAGTTTCCTGCATGTTAAAAAATAAACTATTCCTGATTTTCAAAACCAGTTTCTCACCTAAGAAATTATGATTACTCTGTTTATTTTGAGTATCGTGTACGGTTGCGATGGTGAAAACGTGGGCGTTTTACTCTTTAGTTGTATGCCCTGACGCCTGGACAATTGATACTCTGCACTTCCTGTACAGGCCCAACGAGCAAGATGGCAGTTTCTAAGCTCTGAGGTGGTATCGTCACTTTCTATACGCGTTTGTTTGAAAGGAAATACACTTCACTGCCTTGGAACACAAATAGACAACTACTTGGATAACACAGAAACGCCAAGCAAACCTGGCAGAAAGCTCATTGCAAATCTAGATATTAGTGTCCCAACAGCCAGCTGCATGAAATATTATGCCGCAAGGCTAAGACGTTTCCAAAGCTCACGGCACACCTGCTCGCTTGAGCATGAAGCAAGAGTGTACACATTTGCGATAAACATTGATCATATATAAAGACTATCGAGAGATTCCCTAACAGGCCCAATATTTTCACCTAATCAAGCAGCGAAGATTAAGCAAAAATATAAAGTTTTTTACAATATTGGAATGTGAGCCTTTTGCAATAGTGACGCTTGGTCATGAAGTCAATCCCATTTTACCAACCGGCATTCTGAGTAGCCTTTTTCTTATTAGTTAATACCGGCGACATGCTAGCAGATGATGTTCTATTGATCCGATTTCTGGGCAGCATCGGCACAGAGGCGATATTGCCAAACAGTCCTATGTAAGTGAAGTTATAGGGGGGAGGGGGGGGCTCGACATGGGAATCTTGTGAGCACTACTTCTGCTTGTCTTGAGGGGCACCAATGGCCCTTCCTTGGAAGTTTAAGATGTTGATACTTTGTCGTAGTAGTTATTGTTTCAGTTTTGCCTCTATGAATGGAAAAATTTGCCTAGCCGCTCCTGAACGTACCCAGCCGCTCGTGAGCGGGCGCAAATCTACGAATCCAACATTTCTCCTCGATTTTAAAGATGACAGAGGTAAGCTTTGGCCCGGGCCCTCCTGCTACCTAGGATGTGTACTTGAATGACGTTTCTTTGTGGAGCATGTACCATGACAGCTGATCGCGGTTCACTTCGCGGTGGAACTGCTTTTGTTTGTAGTTACAGGAGGTGTGATATCCTTTCTGGCTAAAGTTCGGGTGCTGGAGAACGTTGCAATTTGTCACGTACGCTGCGCTTCCATTTGTTCTTGAAGTTTGTTGTGAGCGCCTAAATTTTGTGCTACTTCGGAAGTTTATGACAGTTAATAAGTATGTTTAGTTCACTTTGTACACCATACATACACGGTTGTTCGGTTTCAGGTGGTGGCCGACATTCCAAAAGGAAGGGTGAGTGCATTACTTGGTATCACCGCGAAATACAATAAAATTACAGCAAAATCCTACGGACGCACTGCCCACCTTTTGCCGCTTTCACCTCACGTGTACTACTACATCTTTCTAGACTATTTATTAATTAATTTAGTCATTTATTTAGTTATTTATCTTTATTTATTTGATTGATTTGATTGATTTGTGGGGTTTAACGTCCCAAAACCAGCTCTGATTATGAGAGACGCCGTAGTGGAGGTCTCCGGAAATTTCGACCACCTGGGGTTCTTTAACGTGCACTGACATCGCACAGCACACGGGCCTCAACATTTCGCCTCCATCGAAATGCAGCCGCCGCGGCCGGGATTCGATCCCGCGACCCTCGGATCAGCAGCCGAGTACCATAGCCACTAGACCACCGTGGCGGGGCATTATTTATTTGAAATAACTTACAGGCACTAGGAGTGGTCATTGCGTAAGAGGGCATACAACAAAGAAGTACAAAAGTATACGCTAGGCAAACGTCGATTATAAAGGAAAATGACGCCTCGTTAATAGTCACACAACATAAATAACTATATAAGCATTAGGGCCAAGCAGTTATACACACAATAATACAACAACATACACAACTGTGTTTGCCGTCTTTATAGTAAATGCGTACTATTTCTTACCTTAGTCTTAAATTACGCTTGTGAGGCAAGAACATTGCCTCGTCTGCTAACGGGATGTTTGTCGCCTTTATCTAAGTTTGTATTCCGACAAACATACGCATTGGAAATTACAAAAGCACTTCTTGGGCGAGTTGGTCTCTATGTACCATATACGTAGTACGTTGTGGGACGAAAATCATTTTGTGAAAATATACAGAGAGAAGAAAGAGTCAGTGAAGCGCCATTCAGAGAAATATTGCAGCAATCACAAGCTGGCGCTTAACTGTGTTCATCTTCCTGTCTCTTTTCACGAAACTGTTTTGCGTCACACCCCGTACGTAGAATCATTTGAAATTGCGTGTGCTGTGTCCCCTATCAATTACTGTGCCCTTCTTAAGTGCTATATCCATGTGCATGCTGCTTTGACATTTAATCTGGTTCTACTGCGCTGGCCTTTTTCGATAGCGGAAAATGTGGCCATACTTCAGTGATGTCGGACTTGCTTTAAGCAGAATAAGTGGTTAAGTCGCAGCGTGGGCGAATGAATAGGGTATCAGATAGAGAAAACAAAAAAAATGCAGAACAGGGCAGTTCCCATTAGATTCGCCTGTGTTTTAAAAATTTTATGAACACTTTAAGGGCATCGCATCCTCTTGAAACCCTCGTGTGAGCATGGGATTGCATTTCTCGCAGAAAGCTTTGGAATGTTGCCCAAATATTGTTCACGGGAAATGTACGGCAATAGTCAACGTTATTCGAGAGTCGCAAATGCATTCCAGGCCGTTCATTAACCGAAAGAGGAAAAGCCTTGTTCAACCATGTGCGAAAAACCTGGCCCCATATGACCAGCTAACACATGTTCTATTCCAGGCCTTCCAGGATACGATCAACATCTCCCGCCTGATCCAAACGGTAAAGTAAAAACAGATATATCTCATTTCAGTAGATTCAGTAGACTTCATGTAAAAGTGTGCAGTAGTATGTAATATTTCAGTTTTTCTAGCTCTTGTCAGTATTCGCACCGCCACTGTGCACTAGTGGCTATGAAACTCGGCTGCTGATCCGAAAGTGACGGAGTTGAATCCCGGGCATGTCGGCTGTATTTTGATGGAGGGGAAATCTTCGGGCCCATGCGATTCCAGCACCCGTTAAAGATCCCCAGGTAATCTAGATTTTCGGGGACCTCCAATACGGCGGCTCTCATGATCATAGTATGTTTTTAGAAGTTAAATCCAAGAATTTTATCTACCTCTTGTGAATATAATGTGGTGGTTACCGCGGTTTACTGCTGACCCGTTGGACGGGGGCGCTATCCCGACCGCACCGGTCAATGAGTTGAAGATGGTAGAGGCTATTGTACCGTGAAATCTACGTACACGCGAAGGAACTACAATGGTCCAAACATCCAATGCCCTCTACTAAAGCGCGGCTTGTAATCATATCGTGCTCCTGGTACGTCCAACCCAGAATTATGGTAAGTAATAATATTTTCTTGTACAGATGGCGATGCTCACGCGAATATTCTGATGTGAAAGTGGGAACACAGAGATGAAAACAATTTGAGAATATGAACATGTAACAAAAGCAATACGATGCATGCGGCTGGCTGACCGAAGTCATTGTTCAGTGAAAGCAAACTTGAATGTATTGGCTCTTTCTCATTTATTCTGTGAGGTTCTACTGATATTCGTTAGTCATTATTAAAGTCATTTCGCACATTGATTTCACGCGGTTTAAATACGTGAACTCTGTGCATTTTGTTACCACTGAATTCCCATTTGATTCTCTCGATTCTCAATCATTATTTGTTAATATACTGATATTCTCTCCGCAATGGACATTAATGTGATTGCATTCAGTGCATGTAACGGAGTAAGTGAATCTCACTTTGTTTTCAACACTTCCATTTTTCGTTTACTGATAGAAGTTGAAAATGCTCTCGACAATGTTTTCGGTTAATAATTTTGCGCATCATGTTGCCTTGGGCACAATCTGTCCGCTCCCGTCCAAATTCTTAATGGAGCAGGTGTGATCATTAGTCTTTTGTGTCTTTGCTCCTGTCACCGCTTCCCTGTTTCCTTGTTTCCTTGTTTTCCTTGTAGAGACTTTCCTTGTTTCGTTGTAGAGACTGGTCAGTTCGTTTTTATCGCCTCAACTTTCTGTGCGCGTCAGTTATGTAGACTTTGTTGTGCTGTTGTGGTGTCACAGTCGTTACTTACCTCAATTGACAAAGCACGCAGGGACGATGAGCACGGATGATCTTTCATAATATTTGGGAAGCAAAGATTGAAATCTGTAACTAAAAAGGAAAAGCTTGCTGCAAGTATAAAACTAATTAAAAATCGGACACTCTGAGTGATGAGTAGCGTTTCATGATAGCTGGGTGAAGTTTTATGAATAACAACATGAAATTATGAGTGTACCTACACTTGTCGACATATAAAACGAGAAAAAAAGAAAACTATAGCCATCATCCTACACTGTAAATGTGGACGACCAACAAACTTGCAGCAAGCCATACGTGACCAGACACGGTATGTGCGTTTACTTTCTGTGCTTCTTGATGAGACTAACAATAGTTTCGCAGATGTCGAGGTGACCGCAGATTTGGCGGATTCCAACGGCATACTTTCGGCCGAATCTAAATGCTTCTGCTGCTTTTGTTGTGTTGTTTTGTTGTGATTACTCTGAGCCAGTCCAAGAGGATTCCCTCAGCGTAATCTAAATCTCAGACGAAATCGTTCTTACTTAAAGTGATCAAACCTATTATTATTATTATTATTATTATTATTATTTCTTCGAAGCACCTTACAGGACCCATGGGGGACATTGAGTAAGGGTGGCATCACACAATGTATACGTGTATGAACATACAAAACTTCAAAGCAAGACGAAAGGAACAATTGCAAAACAAGAAATGGAAAGCTAAAAAGAGACAGTACTGTTCTAGTTGCAAGAAAGATAAACGTGTAAACCAAACAGCGCGGTTATTCCGTACAAAAAAAGGAACGACAAGATAGGCACATTCTTCACGTACATAATTATGTTGATCATGAAAAACAAACTCGAAGTATTATTATTATTATTATTATTATTATTATTATTATTATTATTATTATTATTTGTATACGCCAGTGACCACTTGTTTACATCATTTAGCTGTGTTTTATTGGATATGTGTTTCACTGTACCATTACGTTACCTATGTAATGCCGGGAAAGTCCCTTAGGGTGTATGTGGGTAAAAAAGTAGTTACCTAACCGCAAAGAATGTGTTACTTTCAATAATTTGAAATGATACATTCCTAACATGGCCCAACCTGATTGCTCGGTAAGACATATTTAGGTGTTTGCTGTTTCCACAGGGAGCTCCAATTCAAAGCCATGTGCTTGTCACTGAAGGCTAAGGGAAATCTCAAAATTTTCTATCAAAATTGATGCACCAGCTTAAAAGTTCCCCGGCATCCATCCTAAATGAATCATCAGGAATGAGTGTTCTAGCAGCGATAGAACATCGCGTCGTCTTTCACGGAGCTCATATACTTAAAAGGGATGGCAGGGTTACGTTCTACTGAAGTCTTCAATATATTCAGATAATTGCTTTATTTAAATAACGAAGCAGTTAAAGCTCGAGTTTTGGGTGCGCCGGTCTCATATCAAATTTGTCTAGCTGGCAGAGGACCCTGTTTTGCCCTTCATCGACTCCCCGCACTGACACTTCATAGCGATTATGCGAAGGACAATGTGGTAAGAAAGAAAGAAAGACACAAGTAAAGAAAATTACGCCATCTACCGTTAAAGGGGACCATGAGGCGGTGCGAGGCCGCACGGGGGGTGCACACCGCATTTGCATCGGTTTGACGCTACCAGACTCTGCCTGCGTCAGCGTAGTGTTTCGCGGGCGAGGGAGCGTTCTCGTTCCCTGCGAGCTGGTTAAGCGTTCATCAAAGAAAGAGGGTTTCCATAGTCAACGTTCGGAGAGGAGGTGTGCGAAGAGAGTCATGTGGAGAGGGAAAGTGGAGAGGGTCACGTGGAGATGGGGAGTGCAGAGGAGGTGCGTGGAGAGGATTTGCGCATGCGCAGCAATTGTGGTCATGTCGCACACCAGCACCACCGGATTGGACTCCGCCATAAGCTGCTTCGCATCTAAAAGAAAGAAAGAGAGCAAGAAAGAAAGTCTGCTGTTGCGAAGACGGATGTGCCTAGCTTGCAGGGCATGTGCTCCTGCCAATGACGCAATAAGCATACTGCTACACGGCAGTGAATAGGCAAAGGAAAATAAACAACGGGAGAAAGAAAGCTTATTCACAGCCTGCACAAGATACATTTGTGCCCTCGAACCACTACCCACACTCCTGGATTCAGACCACCTCTGCGTGACATGGTGCTACATGGCAGCGATAGCGAAGCAATGAAGGAAAGGTCTGCGGCTGCGCAGAAATGAAGAGGGGATAGAAAATGAAGAGCCCTGCTTGTTGTCGACCCACTGTGCACATATTTCCCTCAGCCCGATGGTACGTGACGGTGATCAATATGGATCGTGCTATATATTAGCCATAGTGCACTTCACACTTGGACCCCACCTCCGCTGTTTACTCAGTTTGGGCGGGACTGGAACTAGCTTTATTTTATTTTAATTTTTTTGTATGTATGAATGGTTGAACTCCAGTCAGCCTTTATTTCTGTCTTTCAAGAAAGCCCTCGAGGGAAAATAACGGCAAAATAAAGCATTCTAGGTTAGTTATTTCCTTGGCGACTGTTCTTACATAGAAAATAATGGCGAAATATTCAATACTGCATTTTTCCAGATCATTCCCCCTGCGCAGCCTTTAATCTCAGCAGACAATGCAATGGCAAGGGCGCAGGTTGGCACTACCACCCACCGCATAAGTTCTGCGTTAAGAGCGACAGTGGACACTGTGGAAGTGGAAATAACAATTTCCCAAGCTGCGACGATTGCACGGGACACTGCAATAGTGAGTCCATAATGTTTTACTTGATAGGACTCTGAAGCTTTCGCGGAGCTTATTCCAACAGGATCCAAAGTTTGCAGGGCGATCTTTCTGAACTGTAATGCGTCATTTCGAGGAACTAAATTCCGTGTCGCTGCATGCACTTTAACTATACATAGTGCACTTCACTGTTCGCGCTCTGCCTGTGGTATTTTGAAGTTTACATGGCCCAGTTGTTTAGTTACAGTGATAAACACATTCTTCACGCCATGTTCACCTCTCGAAGCTGAAGGGTGACTCATGTCTACTTAGCATGATTCGTGGTATTCACTGCCATACCTTGGCTCAAAACGAAAGCAAGATTATTGGTGAGACTCTGGACAACCGCAGCGGTAACAAGTTGTCTTGCTGCACGACATAAGGTGCATATTATTGTCAGCCCTTCTTAATACCCTAAACAATAGCATGCAAATTAAATTGCAAAATATTGCAGATTATTTTGGCGGTGCAGTGGTTATGACGGTCGGGGGCTGACGTGGAGAACACGGGTTCACTGCCGGCCACGGCGGTTCTGTTTAAAATGGAGGAGAAAATGATCTAGTGCCGAGTACTATGCGGTGCAAGTGGTTTTTATGATAAAAGAGAAAACGCTAAAGATCCCTGTATTATGCGCTATTAGTTTGCGTTAAGGAAGCCTAGGTGGTCGGAATGCACCGAGAGCTCCAGTGTGAGTTTCACACTTAAATAGTGGCTTTGGAATGTAAAAACACAGATGTTCTTAATACGTATTTTCACCAAACCTCGCATCACCCGTGCGTGAGCAAAGATAAACAGATGACCCTCGCTTGCAGCGATCAGTTGTTTCCACAATTATGTGGTGATGAAGAACGTATTGAAAGAAGTGGGTAAGTCTTCTGAGCACCTCAGCGGGTTTTGCGAGATTTGTGGTTGGTCAGTACGATTTAAATAAGTGATGGCTTGAGTATTCGCCTTTTATTTCCACCAGCTTCCAAATTGCTGCCTTGAGGAACGCAGGGCCAAAGCATATGGCAGATATGTTCATGATCCCGTTGCTCAGTAAGCGCTGCGCACGACAAACGATATTCGACATTGCACTGCACAATTGACAATGCTGTGTTCAATTTCCCTTGTATTTATGAAGTGCATGTCTCCGCAGCAGGCAGGATTATGGCAACGCGGCAACGTGCAGAAGCCCCAGTAGGCCTCCGCGCGTTGGTCTGTTCTTATATTAGGTTATTACACAAAGGAGAGCAGCGGCACCCTTGCACTGACCCCTTACTCTGACACAATATCCGGCGAAGACGCGAATGCACTGTCTGCACTCATTGTCGAGCACGTCAGCGCATTCAAAGCCATGCCTCCCGATGTTCCTGCTTTTCATGAAGGAGCCAGACTCCGCGTGTGATGCATGGCACAAGAAAAATGCCGGTAACTTCTGATCAGAGCTTCACATCACATCGGCAAAGGCAGCCTGAACAGCGTTGGTATAAATTGCACACAATCAAGATGGTATGTAATTAAGGTAGCGGTAGCAAATAAGAGCCTAGTTATCAAACAAAATTATAATTAGTGTTTGAATATTTGAATTAAAATACTATCGGGGTAATTTTTCCTGGTGTGTAATGAGCGTCATCATCTGTTTTTCCAAGAGAGCGAAAGTGTTTTCTAAACGGAGCTTTTCGGAACGTATGCAAGGAGAGAGGATTTCTGCACCTCAAAATAGATGAAGATTTTTTCAAAAGAGAAATGAAGAGAAGCTGCTAGTAGAGCAATAAAGTTGAAAACTGACTTTCCCTCTTTATTTCGACCTTTAAAACAAAGTTCCCCTGCAGCGCCTGGCAAGTCCACATCCGTCAAAAAAGAGAACATGCTGAACCTGTTCGGGATTGGTAATAGTTCTGTTAAACATTACGAACTGCTCAAAATTATTTCGCTTATGCTTTGTTCGTCATTTTAGAAGATCATTACGCGGGATTTATTGCGTAATTCACGTGGTAGCTTTTTGTCAGCCTTAAATTGATGCAATTGCTGCTTGACTTAGTTTCTAAAGTTGCCTTTTACTGCTTTCTAAATTTTCTCAAAGTGGAATTTCATTTTATTTTTTGCCTGAACGAATATGACAAGCAGTTCGCCCGTGCAACTTCTCTCGACCTGTTACTTTAGAAAATACTGCATCTCCCTGCTGCATTTACAAAATGAAGAAAACCTGAGCGTAATGACTTATATACTGGTCAATAATGTCGAATAAACCCCCAAGATATCTTAACATATGCGGATAACCTTTGGTAACTTTGGATAAACTTCGTAATACTTAATGAAATGATACATTACGGCTCCTACGGAATGATAACCACGACGATTATGCTATCATAATTGCACAATGTAAAATTTTTTCGGTGGTGCAGCTTCAAAGAGGCCTTGCAAGATTTTGTGAAGACAACCAGAAACAGGTCGCTGGAGCTGCAGTGAGCATGTGAGCCAAATGCTATTGGCCTCGAGATCGACATGTAGATGGCAGCACTGTCACCGCCTGTGTGTGGATAGGCGTTCGCCGGCGCGCATTGAGATTTATACAGCGGCGCTCTGTTGGGAGCGGTTTGAGGCAGTTCTTAGCTAAATAAAACCATCAGTTGCAGTCAAGCAGTAGTCCATGCGCCCCTCAATCTCACATAAGTGCAGTAATCGCGCAAACGTTTTTATTTCACGTAAAGGAAGCGTTATATGCCATTCAACGGGGCACTGACACCACCAAGTCTCACAGTTTGGCTCCCTCGGCGGTTCTCTCGGTCTATTTTTCCTTCACCATACTTAAGTGCTCTACTGCCTACAATATTGACATTGCAGTTACGCGACTGAAAGAGTTTAGTATTGAGTTCTCGCCCATTTTTCACTGTTGGCTACAACAAGAAAAAAGGGCTCTTAAGGCTCATTGAGAAGAAGTAGCAGCTTCGGTACTCCGATCTATGATGTTTTATGAAACGGAAGGCAGTTAACTGGCTCAGACTACGTGAGTGCGTGCGTCGCTTGAGTACTATACTACAATATTTGACACATGCTTAGATTTCGTAAACGTTTTAATATTAAAATGCATCGCTTTCTTCGCATAATTACTTGCGTGATGGTGACTATTTTTTTTTCGCGCACATAAAAAAGATGCGTTCTTCAAGTGAAAAACGTCTGATTTTTTCCGCCATGCTCACAATCACATATCGCGAGACGATATCGCTGCAGCACTGCATGCACACGTTCACGTTTCCTGCTCAAGTTATTCAGAAGGACGTTAAGTGCATTTTTCTGTATACTTGAAGTGTACAGCAGCATTGAAACTGAAATAAATGTGCCGAACCGGAGGTGCGATCGACGACATAGCACGCTCGCGGCACAGGCGCTCACTGATTTTAAGATAAAGCAAAGACTGCAGCGGAATACCAAGAAAATAATGCCATAACTAATACTTTTATGCTTGTATAAGACTCCATGAAGTATTCAACAACGCAACGGCTCAGGGAATAAACAGATTGGAGGATATGTGTGACGTACGCGCGCGTGCAAAAGCGCAGTGGCTAGCAAACGACGCAAGGAGCTACCCAAACTTGGGAGCTTCGTCCACACGCCGCTAGGCGCTGACTATGTTCGATATCGTGGCCAACAGCGCTGTGGGCGGGAGGGAATTTGCAGTATTCTTTCCCATGGAGTTGAAAATCGCCTGCTCTTTTTTTACAAGAAATAACATCACCGGCAGCACTGAATGTGCGGCTTTATTTATCTAGGCGTTCCTAAAGAGCGATGAATAAGTTGTATTATATAGTACGCTCAACGCACGAAATAGAGAGTTGCAGAGGCTTTTGACGCTGCCACGAGATCAACCATTGTTATTTATGTCTCAACAGACGTAGTCTGTGTCTCCGGTAATGTAATTTTTTCAAAAAAGAGTAACTGCTTCTCCGCCGAGCTTGAAAAGAAATCACGAATTGGGCTGCCTTGAAGGGCTACTCCGGCGATTTTTCAATGTCCACTAATCTCAATGAAATTGTCAGTGTATAATATCTTCAGTACTGTAACAAAATATGCAGTCAGGCTGCTGTAAGTCATCCAGGTTACTGTAAATGAGTTTTAAAATTCTTAGCGGGTTTAAAAATTTAGAGATTTAAATATCTTTAGTGCAATGTCGCCTACCCAGGATCAATCAATCAATCAATCAATCATTCAAAGAGAACTTTATTACACAATAATATGAAAAATTCATACAAAAATATTTGGTCCCATAGCCTTGAGCAGCTAGTGATGGGTCCAATACAAAAAAAATTCTGTAATATTTAGCAGTCTTATACAAAAATAATGAAAGTGTCATACATAATAAGTATTAACATATTCGCAAAACTGAGGTACAGAAACTTACACATTGACGTACATGATAAAATTGTTTTTTAATACAAAGATGTCAAGAAAAGGCTTGGTATGACAGGAAGTGGCGCTTGCATGTAAGATCAAAATTTCTTGCGACTTTTATTTCAACAGGCATTCTGAAGCGAAACGGCGATTCTTCAGCGTTGAAATAGTCCCTGTCACGTTCAGCGTATCTCGATTAATACCGCGTTGGATTACATCGCCATTTTCACTTTTTTGGCACCAGCTCCTTGTTTCTCATGGCGGGGAGGCTGTGACATCATCCCATACGCTGCATGAAGCGTCTCCCTGTTTCGGTTTCAGTGTGAACAGATCGTACACTCTGTTTGTTAAAACAGATCGTGAATTTCTCAGCAAATTGAATGGCGCTGGCTTCTTCAGGGCTCTCAGTGGTATTGGGAAACAGCGATATCAGAACATGGTTGAAAAACGACCTCAGTTCCCCTTTCAGTGCCGTCATATTTGGTTCACATGTTTATAGGAGTATGCAAGACAGATGGGCATGGTTGTGTGACTAGGTTCATAAAGTGTTGCAGGCACGCTGAGGTAACTTTATCGTAATTATTTATAACCTCGAAGGATTCTACTTTTTTTTCAGTCGGTGTGTGTGCTCAAGAAGTGACAACAAAGGCTCCGCGACGTTCACCAAAGACCGTCCCCTATGGACGCTGACCTTTGCATCTGCAGAAATAAAGTGCAGCTTCGCTTACCTAAACAGCGCCTGCTCTCTATAAGTTCCTAAACTGTAAGTTGGGAACTCTTTCCAACGCGTTCATAGCACGATGCTGGGCATATTTTCGCGATGCAGATGCTTATCTCCCAACAGACCTTGAAACAAAACATCTGACCAGTTAAACTCGCCTTTCATGCCACAGTCTCCTCCATAATTCTGTGCCGGTGGTTCCGAGACAACAATAGGACGACGACGCGAGCAGAGTGGCAGGCTGCGCCGCTGAGGGCGCCATCTACGTAGCCTGCAGGCACAGCTCCCATTTGAACGGCGGTCGCGGCGCCAGCTGTGGTTCTTGGCTGCGAGAAAGGAAGTGCAATGCACTGTATTACCGGGTCTCTGTTTATATCGCTCTTGAGTGTCACGTGTATCTAATGGTGTCTTTGAATGATCGAGTGCTATTGTACCAACTGTAGCGTCATAGCGGATGGCAGCAGTGCACGCGAGAATTTGATAAAAACAATTGCATGCCAAACTACGTTGGTCTGGTGGCTATGGCACTCGGTTGCTGATTCGAAGGTCGCGGGGTCGAATCCCGGCCGTGGCGGCTGCGTTTCGGTGATGGTGGAATGTTGAGGCCCATGTACAGCGCGATGTCAGCGCGCATTAAAGAACCTCAGGTGGTCAAAAATCTAGCAGTGGCGTAGGTTGGCTGTGCGAGGATATATGTAGAGTGAGCAAAGGCTCGGTTGATTATTCTTAGCTTTCCTGGTTGTCTAGGATTAGCTTTATTGTCGTGCTTATTTCAATGACACACACGCGGTATACGCATTATGTGACATGTATATTTATTTTTGTGAAGCAGCAAACTACACCCACAACAATTACCCATTGTGGCGTCGCTTGAATTTCACACGCATTTTAATGGCATGCATGCACTCGACGTTCTGTGCGTGACCTGCTCTCTTTTGCCTGCGACACTGCTCAGCAAACGGGCTTTGTTTTTTCGTCGGCTGTTCTGGCCTCTTTGCTTTACGTGGTCTACCCATGGTACCCTGCAATAAACTGAAAGAGCTGCTCTGCTCCAGCAACCTGCCGAGCCACCGCTGGAGTCGCGGACAAGGGGCGCCTTCGTCGCGAACGCGGGGAAACGCGCTCGGCGTCCTGTGTGCTTTATGTTTACTTGTCCTTCGTCTTTTGCGCTGGGACAATGTATACGTTATGTGGGCGTTTATTAAGCACGTCATCATCATCTGTATTTTACCATCATCACCGTGCGTTCTGCGTATCTTCTTCATCGCTGGTGTGTGATCATCATCGTCGGGTGTGTGCCCATGGCGTTGGCATCATCGGGTGACCTGCCGGTCTACTGAGGAGAATAAACGTCGTCCAAACCGAGGTCTCATACGTGGTGGAGGTGACTCTACTATCCCCTGTCCTCTACCCGCAAAGTCTTCTCGCTGGAGCTTCGTTCCGGTCACCGCTTGCTCCCGCTGTCAGCCACCATATCGCAGGACCAGCAGCCCGGCGCCTTTCCGGCCGCCGCCCCGACATCGCAAGCCCTTCCCTCCTTGATTATCAACAGCCACCACCGCGACCCCCGTCTCTTCGCTGGTATGCGAGGCGAGGATGTTGAAGACTGGCTCGACGATTACGAGAGAGTAAGTTCCGCAAGTCGGTGGGATAATCCTCACAAGCTCGGCCATGTCTCCTTCTACCTCACCGGTGTGGCGAAGACGTGCTTTTACAACCACGAGGTTGACTTCACTCACAGGGGTCGCTTCAAACAGCAGCTTCGCCAGGTGTTCGGCACACCGGCCGTCCGGTCAACGCTGGCCAAGAAAAGCCTCGAAGCTCGCAAAGAACACCTGGGTGAGTCGTATACTTTGTACATCGAGGATGTCCTTGCGCTCTGCCGACGTGTCATTTCCTCAATGTCGGAGTCGGACAGGGTGCGCCACATCCTAAAAGGCATCAGACCAGTCGCCTTCAATTCCCTCGCCGCCAAGAATCTGACTACCGTCGCTGACATCGTGACCGCTTGCCAGCGCCTCGACGAGCTGGAATCTGCTCGCCTACCGCCTGACATTGACGAAGTTCGGCCTGCAGTGGGCCAGGATCTCCGGGCACTAATACGCACGCTCATACGCGAAGAGCTGCAGGCGATGGGATTGCAGTCACCTTCCGCGTTTCCCACTCAGTCTTGCGGTGCATCATTGCGTGACGTAATCCGAGAAGAACTGGCGTCTTTGACGAGCTCTGCGCAAGTGCAGACCCCTGTCCACCATACACTAGCAACGTATACGCAGATCGCTGCCAAGCCTTTTGGCAACGCCAATTCTGCGTTGCCGATCAAAACTTACTCGCTGGTTGCTACTGCGACCCCGGTCACCCTTCAGTCCATGCCGCCTAAAAGTTCATCGGCCCATCTGACTGCGCTATCTCCCAGTACGCCGCACCCTGTTTACACCACGCCGTGGCGTCCATCTCGGCCTACATGGTATTATTGCGGCTATCGTGGACAAATATCCCGTTTTTGCCGCAAACGCCAGCAGGGCGAACGTCGTGGCTACGATACTGGTGAGCGTGATTTTCCTGCGGGCGCCAACGGTCCTTATTACCAAGGCCGGCGGTACCATTCACCTCCGCGTCGCTCTCCATCGCCACCCGCTTCTACTGAAACACCAGGCACTAGTTACCGTTTGGCCAGACGCCGATCACCGTCGCCCTCCCGCCGGTCCTCGCGGCCACTTCGGCCGGCCAGACTCACTTGTAACGTCAGTTCGGAAAACTAGTCAATGCACCTTTCGGAGGAAGAACTGCATGCACGAACTGGACTAAAATTCCTCCGATGCGCCCGGCCAACATGATTTCTGTATTTGTAGAAGGGGTGCACGTCGATGCTTTGGTGGACACTGGTGCGACATTTTCTGTCATTCAGGCTAATTTGTGCTTCCGTCTCAAGATAGTTGTGACGCATTACAATGGTCCCACGTTGGTTGCGGCCCAAGGGATCCCCATTCGGCCTTCAGCTATGTGTACAGCGCGCGTACACACAACGACATCGTTCATAATATAGAATTAGCTGTGCTATCCCAGTGCTCCCATCAGCTAATTCTGGGATGGGATTTTCTGTCCTCTGCCTCTGCCGCCATTTGTTGTGGGCAGAGCGTGGTGCACCTCAGTGAAACCGACTACATGCTTGGTGAAGAACTCCACAAGCCCTTTCGCCTGATCGCTGCCCAGGATACGGAACTAACCCCAGGACAACACCACATTTTTGGCCTCAAGTCCATCCACATCGACCATGGCGATGTCTTGGTGTTCCCGTCCTCCCACTGCATTAATAAAGGCATAACATTTTCGCCAGGTGTTGTTTCCACCGTGGATCTGCCCTAGTCACAGTTACCAACGAAACCCCAAAGAAAATTTTTCTTCCGCATGACAACAGTAGCGCTAGTTGCCGATATGGAGCCCGTATACGCCTTGCCGCTTCGACCAGTCGCTCCTCGGGACCCTTCTCCTAACGAATCTTCTTCTACCACCGCCCTTAAAGCGCTCATAAGCACTGAACTGACAGCTGCGAAGACGCAACAGTTGCTTGATTTGTTAAAAAAGTACGCTAATTATTTCGACGTCTACTCCTCAACACTGGGCGAAACTACCGCCGCCGAGCACCGCATTATAACAGATGACACATGTATCGTGCGGTGCCGCCCGTACCGTGTCTCTCTAGCCGAGCGGAAAATCATCGAAGACAACGTCGGCGACATGTTGGAAAGCAAGATAATTCGTCCTTCGTCCAGTTCGTGGTCGTCTCCTGTTGTGTTGGCCCACAAGAAAGACGGTTCCATGCGCTTTTTCGTCGATTATCGGGCGGTCAATAAGATTACTCGAAAAGACATATACCTCATGCCGCGCATTGATGACCCCTTAATTCCCTCCAAGGCGCGGAATACTTTTTGAGCCTCAACCTCCGCTCTGGCTACTGGCAGATCCCTATGCACGAGCATGACAAAGAAAAAATTGGCAGATCCCACGCGCAGTGGGAATCAAGGAAATGCGAAGCACGCATAAGGAACGTAAAATGGATTTGCAATGTTGTCTGGCTATACCGAGTTTAGTACATATGAAGTTAGCGAAACAGCCGCAAGAACACCATGACTGTGGCATGTAAACCATGCCGCTCACATACGCATGTCATGATTCTAACGTTATGACCTGTCATTTACGTTCGTGATGCAGTCGTGTTGTGCCATAGCAATTTTGGTATACATCCCTTTAAGGAAACGAATGGCATGTAGATCATGCCGCTAATGACATGCATGTCACGATTTTCATGTTATGACTTGGCCCTTATGATCGTCATGCAGTGCCAGACCAATCTTCGTATAGGCTCCGTGCAGTCGAGTTTTCCATGTGCGACATCAGTGCCAGAATGCAATGCCTGGCGGAGAGAAGAAGCAAAATTGGGCAGACTGTGACAGGGAAATACGCGAACGCGATGCGCGTCTCCAACTCTATAGCACCAGCGACCGCCCGTCCCACCTACTTTCGTTTTATTTCCTTTGAGACGCGCGCTCCAAACCTGCGGCAAACTGTTCGAAAGGGCGACGCTGCGAGCGTTCGTGTGGTTCGCAGCACGCCCGGAAAGCAGCGAAGAAACGCGCGCGTCGCTGTCGCCTCGGTTTCCACCGTGCGCCACTGAGCCGTCCGACGAGAGCTACGTAGCGTCCTCTGGTCAGTAGACGGAGCCCATACATCCCATTAACGAAACGGCAGTATAGAGCCAGGACCATGGCATGTAAATCATGCCGGTCATGACACGCGTGTCAAGATTCCAATGTTATGACCTGTCATTTACGTTCGTCATGCTGTCGTGTTGTGCCATAGCAATTTTGGTATACATCCCATTAACGAAACGCCTGGCATGTAAATCATGCCGCCCATGACATGCATGTTATGCTTTTCATGCTATGATCTGTCATTTATGTTCGTCATGCAGTCATATTGTTGCATACCAATTTTCCTACACACCCCACTAACGAAACGGCCAAGAGAGCACCAAGACCGTGGCATGTATATCATGTCGCTCATGACATGCATGTCATGATTTTCATGTTCTGACCTGTCACTGGCGTTCATGATGCAGGCATCTTGTAGCATGCCAATTTTCGTATACATCCCGTTAACTAAACGCGTGGCATGTAAATCATGTCGCCCATGACATGCATATCATGATTTTCATGTTGTAACCTGTCAGTCATGTTCGTCATGCAGTCATGTCGTGGCATGCCAATTTTCCTATACATCCCATTAACGAAACGGCCAGGAGAGCACCAAGACCGTCGCATGTAAATCATGTCACTCATGACATGCATGTCATGATTTTCGTGTTATGACCTGTCATTTATGTCTGTGATGCAGTCATATTGTGGCATGCCAATTTGCGTATACGTCCCATTAACGAAACGCGTGGCATGTAAATCATGACATTCATGACATGCATGTCATGATTTTCATGTTATGACCTGTCATTTATGTTCTCCGTGCAGTCATATCGTGGCATACCAATTTTCGCATACATCCCATTAGCGAAACGGCCAGGAGAGCCCCGAGACCGTGGCATGTAAATCATGCCGGTCATGACATGCATATCATGATTTTCATGTTATGACCTGTCATATATGTTTGTCATGTTGTCATGATGTGGCATACCAATTTTGCCCCGCCACGGTGGTCTAGTGGTTATGGCACTCGGCTGCAGATCCGAAGGTCGCGGGATCGAATCCCGGCCGCGGCGGCTGCATTTCGATGGAGGCGAAATGTTGAGGCCCGTGTGCTGTGCGATGTCAGTGCACGTTAAAGAACCCCAGGTTGTCGAAATTTCCGGAGCCCTCCACTACGGCGTCTCTCATAATCAGAACTGGTTTTGGGACGTTAAACCACACAAATCAATCAAGCATACCAATTTTCGTAAACATCCGATTAGCGAAACGGCCAGGAGAGCACAAAATCGTAGGCGGCTAGATAGATAGATAGATAGATAGATAGATAGATAGATAGATAGATAGATAGATACGCTCAAACTCGCCGAAGTTCGCTAAGAAATGCTTCGCATTTAAAAACGGCATTCGTAACACCTGATCGGCTATATGAGTTTACCGTAACGCCTTTCGGGCTATGCAACGCGCCTGCAACCTTTGAACGCATGATCGACACCGTGCTGCGTGGCCTGAAATAGGAGACCTGCCTTTGCTACTTGGACGACATTGTCATTTTTTCATCAACGTTTTCTGAGCATCTCCGACGCTTAGATGAAGTTTTGACATGCCCCGCCTGCGCAGTTCAGCTAAACACAAAAAATGCCGTTTCGCCAGCAAAGCCATTAAGATCCTGGGCCATGTCGTAAGCAAGGACCGAATTCGACCGGATCCTGACAAGATTGCTGCAGTGCTTCAGTATCCTCGCCCTGAAAGACCCAAAGCCTTGCGCAGCTTCCTTGGTCTTGCTTCTTATTTCCGCTGTTTTATACGGAATTTCGCCTCCATCGCAGCCCCATTACATAGGCTACTCTCTAGTGTTGTGCACTTGTATGGTCTCAAGAATGCGAATCAGCATTTGCACGCATCGTGCAAATGCTGATTCGCATTCTTACGTCTGAACCGGTGCTTTTCCATTTTGATGAGGCCACACCGACTCTCTTGCACACGGATGCTAGCGGCCATGGTAGCGGTGCTGTCCTACTGCAGCGGGACAACTCTTCGCACGAACGAGTCGTAGCTTACGCCAGCCGTGTACTCACCGCTTCGTAAACGAATTATACCATCACGGAACAAGAATGTCTCGCCGTTGTCTGGTCTATACAGAAGTTGCGCCCTTATCTGCACGGCCGTCGTTTCACTATAGTGACAGACCACCACGCCTTGTGCTGGCTGTCCACACTGAAGAATTTGACTGGACGCCTGGGTCGCAAGGACTTTGCTGCTCCAAGAGTATTATTTCGACATCATTTACATGTCCGGCAAGAAACACCAAGATGCCGACGCTCTGTCTCGCTGCCCACTTCCCCGGCTCCGCACGACTCTTCGGCAACCGCTTCGCGCGTTACCTCTTTGAACGACCCTGTTACCGCTTCGTCGCTAGCCTCCATACACCAAGTGCCTTCGGACGACGACCAGACGTTCGCATCTCGTCAGATGGTTGACCCGTACTGTCGACGTTTCATAGAACTTCTATCTGGGGCTTCTCCACCTAACGCGCGCCTCCGCTGCCAACTCGCGCACTTTAGGCTGGACGACGGAGTGTTGTATCGCCGCGTTTATCATGCTGGCGGGCATCGCTGGGTACCAGTTCTCCCACGATTCCTTCGTCTTGCTGTCCTCAACGCCTTTCACGATGACTTGATGGCTGGTCATCTTGGGTTTCAGAAAACCTACGACCGAATTCGGGGGCGATTTTATTGACCTGGCCTTTCATCAGGCGTGGCGAGGGACGTCGGTTCCTGCTTTGCCTGCCCGCGCCGGAAACCCCCCCGTCTGCTCCAGCTGGCCCATTGCAACCACTTCCGTGCCCCACAGCACCATTCGAGGTTGTCGGTATTGACCTCTACGGGCCCCTTCCGATCACTGCTTCTGGCAATCGGTGGATCGTGACTGCCGTCGACCACCTGACGCGCTATGCTGAGACAGCTTCAGTGTTTAGTGGCTCTGCTTCAGAGGTTGCTAACTTCGTCCTACAGTGCATCATTCTTCGTCATGGTGCTCCTCGTGTACTGCTCAGCGACCGTGAGAAAGGCATTCATTTCACAAGTCCTCAACGAACTTCTCCGAGCCTCCGGCACTACCTACAAGACATCCTCAAGCTACCACCCTCAGACTAACGGCTTGACCGAGCGCTTTCATCGCACTTTAGCAGACATGATCGCCGTCTACATTCAATCAGACTATCGAAATTGGGATGTCCTTTTGCCATTCGTCACCTCTGCCTATAACACGACCATGCAGCGAACTCGATACTCGCCGTTTTACCTCGTATATGGACGCTCCCCCACCTTCGCTCTGGACGTCTGATTCTTCGGCTCTAAAGCTAGTTCATCTCCTTCCTCGTGTTAGGAGTACATTTCACGACTCGCCCAGTGTCGCAAGCTTGCGCGCCTCAACACAGAAGCCAGGCAGCACGACCGAAAAGCTGTTTACGATGAATGCAACCGCGTCGTTTCTTTCCGCCCTGGTGATGAAGTACTCCTGACTCCTCCTCGTACTCCTGGTCTGTGCGCGAAATTTCAGCAACGGTTCATCGGACCGTATACAGTCGTCGAGCAGACTTCACCTGTAAATTATCGTATCACTCCCCTTGACGCCCCAACAGACGGCCGTCGCCGCAACACGGAGGTTGTGCGCGTGTATCGCATGAAACTCTTTGCGCGGCGTTCATCAATGTATTGAATCGCGTACAGGATGGCCGCTTCCACGTGGGAGGGAAATAGTGTGGGGGTTAAGTAAGCACGTCTTCCTCATCTGTATTTTATCATCATCACCATGCGTTCTGCACGAGGTGCAAACACCGACTGATCTCAACCTCACCGCCCGTACAAAAGGCGGTCGCCTCATCACCGCGGCTGTCTCCATCCATATACTGAGAATGATAATCGGGGCACGTATCAATCATTCAAAAGGTTCACCAGTTGACGACAAAGACGGACAGCGCGATACCACTCGTATTCGGAGCGGCCAAACTTCACCGCAGCCTCAAACAATAGAAATTTCTACGCCTAGTCAAGTGCTCGCCCAGTCACATTACCTGCGTCTCAGCAATGCACATGAAGAAAAATCTCTCCATCACCCCATAAGCGAACCCTGAGTAGCATGCGAAGCTGCCGTGAGTCGACTTAAAGTTGTGTAAATCTTTTATTTTCCTCATCACTGTACGCGGTCCTTCCATTCGAGGTTCCCCAGATGTTCCTCCACCGGTTCGAGGTCGGGCAAGTACTCGGGTTTCGGCGGGTAGTGGTAGGCGTTCGTCACGCTCACCGCGAGGAGTTTGCCTGCCACCAACGAATCTTTGTACGTGGAGCAAACAGCGTACTCACTACGATCGTCGTGGGCGGCAACCTCCCGCTGCAGAGCGGCGATGGCGTTCGTAGGGGATTCGTCGTTCTTGATTGTCGAGATCTTGGTGAGATTGTTATCGAATCACAAGAGGTCGCATACCTTAGGGCTGTGAACGAGCGTGTGGTCGAGAAAGGCACGGTTAAAGCGCGCATCGGCGCCTCCAACCTCAAGTAGCGACCGCTTCCGGCGCTTGGCAGCTGCCTGGCAGCGCTTGGCAGCCCGCACCGCCACGATACGATCTTCGTTCGTCGAAGCCCACTCCATGACAGCTGCTGTAGAAGAGAGCGCTCCGGGAGAGAGCGAGTGCTTTCATTTACTATCTCTTCAACTGCAGCACCACTAGCGGTCTCCACTGAAACTACAGCACTCGCCGAAGTGTGCGTGCTAAGAGTACTAACGGGGGCGGGCTACACCGACGCCGGACGGCAGCACCTTCCGCTAGTTTTCTCGATTCACTTATTGCGCATGTGGCCGTTGCTTTGATGCACACTCGCACGAGTGCGTGCGACGTTACTTCTCACTACGCTGTTTTTGTCTCGGTTTCGGTTCAATCTCAGGATAGACGTTTAAATGATAGTTGCTTCGGGTCAATGAGCGAGCGAGCAGGCTGTCAACCTTTTTTATAACTGTCTTTATAACGCGAATTGGTCCCCTATTTTTGCTTGTTCCAAGCCTGATGAATTATACAAACTATTCATTGCTACGACAAACAATTATTAAAGGTGCTTTCCGCGGAAAAACAATTCACAACATCACTGTGCGTAAGAAATGAATTGGTTCTTAAGAACTTTATTGTGGTAACAACTTTATCGAAGCAATTATTGAATAACTGCAGAAAATATCAAAATTACCAACCATAATAGCAAGCTTTCAAACCGCTTCACACTTGCCAGTGATCCTGTTGGCATCAAGGTGTATAAGCCTTCTCGAAGTTAATTAAACAAAGAGCATCGTAGAAAAATAATTGATTTTAAAAACCAATTTGAGAAAAACAACAAAGTGGAAGTGCCTCGGAAATATCCATGCAGCAAAGGAAGAATACAGCTAAAACGGCTGTTCAGTTAATCTTCGACGGGAATGCGGTCCCCGGGAAGGACAGAGCAGACGAGTTTAACACATTTTTCATAAGATGTACGCGTTCTAGATTTTGTCGAATTATCGCCCCTCGTGCAGCCTTCATTTCAAAAAGTTTGTAAAACGATGGATGAAAATACTAGTTGAATTTCTGACAAACTTCCTTTCATTATTGATTTCCAGTTCAGAATTATAAAACAGCAAATCAACCGAATCACCTTTAGAAATGCAAAAAAGTTATTGTCCGCAAAATTCAGCAAAAATATAAAGCTAGGTACATTCATCAATTACAATAAAGCTTTCGACTTTTCAAACCATGAAGTACTGGTTTGTTAATTTGCAATGGCGCCTTTCTCTGGAACTTTTTGCCCTTAATCGCAGCGAATTAGGCACTGTTCATGAAAATTTATCAGCTTTAAATGCAATCAGGTGCAGTGTCCCACGAAATTATTCTCTGCCCTTTTAGTTTTAATGTTTATGTTATTCATACAATTATCATGTCGAGTAACCCACAGTCCATTCGCCATGGCGACAATACGAGTGTACTTTCTACACTGTACATGCCGAAAAGCTGATGTGGGGAGGAATTTCTTTAATTGAATGAATAAATGAACCAATGAATAAATGAATGTCTCCTTCCGACCAGTAAATGTTGCAGTTGTACCTGCTAATCATGTTATTGTTTGTGAAAAGCAGATAGCAAAAAAATTAAGTCAGTCGAAGTCGTTCTCGATGCAGGATTGACATGGAAAAATCATGCAGCTCACATTGAAAAGAAAGTGATATCTGTCGCTTCGTCTCATTCCTGGATGTCGACCGGAATTTCCTACACGATTACAGTTAACAATGCCTCATGCTATCCTTCAATCACGCCTCAATTAATGTAATTTAATTTGAAGCACGAAATGAAAGATGAACCTGGTAAGAAATTGGTGTTGCCAAAGAAAACCTGAGGGATGTTGCTCACATTAGGTAATCAGCTCACAATACAGAGTTCTTTCTTCAATATTACAGTATCTGAGATACGTTTACTCTTCACTATCGCGTAAGGTTCTGCTTGAGATTCTCCCCACCTGTCGGCAACGACTGGCTGAAATCTCTAGCTAGTCTAACTTTAAAAGAAAAACATGTTGGTACTACAGATGCTTCAATGTGTATTGCTCGTCGTGCAAGATCAAATTATGGTAATCAAACTCTGCAATTCCTACTACTAATGATCTTAAACAGATACTAAACACATGAAGGTGGCATACTCACCCTTATATTTAAGGAGTTCAAGCAAAGTTTTACTAGATCCAGTCTAGAGACTTTTCTATTTCTTTTGTGTACTATATTGATGGAGTATTTCATTTTCATTGTAACTTACATAATCCTACTTTTTATTGCAATTTATTATTACATGTACAATGCTTTTAACAGCGAAGGCCTCATTCAAATCATTCAGAAGGCGACCATATGGAAAAACTAGCATCATTATTACTTCTGTTCCGGAAGACTGCTCGTGCACTTCCATGCGGTGGCGTATGTGCGGCGTTCTCACGCGCGCTTCCTTTTTCTCCGGCGCTCATGCACTCAGCCCACAACCACACTGGAAAAATTGTGAGAAGCCTTCGGTAGGCATTGAAGCGCTTCGCAAGGCACTTCCAAAAGCCTCGCACCACAGCGAAATGTGGCCGAGCCTCCCACCACGACGACCCTGACAAAGTGAGTGCCCATTGGCTTCGCTGCTTGCGTTGCTAGTGCAAACGTTGCTATTTTTTATTGTTCACTTATTTTTCTTTCTCTGGCATTTATATAACCTTGGGCTTTAGGCATCTTTAGGCTACAGGTCGACAGCTTTTCTCCCGGAGCCACTGCCTAATTCCCCCAGCCGTTAGCATAGTTTCGTATCGCCACCTGCGAGTAGGTGACCACTACTTCGGCCTCGGTGATGGCCACCGCAAGGGCGATGGCCACCTCCTCGGCCGTCTCTGCGTGCTGGGTTTTAACCGTAACGCTTGTCTTGCATTTGTGTTTCGTGGTCCACCATCACGGCCACGTAGCCGCGCCTGCGCGCAACGAGCCACGTCAACAAAAACCGCTCCTTTGCAAAAGGAGAGGATTTCTTGGGATAGTTGGTTCATGACTTATTAAAAAATTGTAGCTCAAAGGAATACACTGACACACAAAGAGCACTGGAAGTTAGCGCCCGTCCTGTGCTCTTTGTCTGTCCGTGTGTTTCTTTGCGCTACAATTTGTTAAGGCGCTCCTTTGGACTTGCCGAATGTCCTCTGCAAGTCCTGCGCCCTTTTGTTTCTTCAGGCGTCGTGATACTCAGGGTGAATATTTGTCGGTAACCGAGGTTCCACTATTCTCTCTTTCACCATCGCAGGTACATCTGCTTTTTGTGCCTCTGGCGTATGATAACCTATGACTAGTTCTTCGAGGACGCACCTGCCAGATTTCGTTCTTGAAAGTCCTTCACATTGGGCTATGTTGCTCGCTTCTACCAATTCGTCCAGCGTATTGTGCAATCCTAGGTTCGAAAATTTCGCCGCGCTCGTGTATTTTGGTAATCCTACACCTTGCTTCTGAACTCTAGTGATTAAGCGTTCTAATTTTTATTTCTCAGCAGCCTGCCTTTTCAAGTAAGGACAAACGTATGTTACTTTACTGAGGATGAACGCGTTCACGAGACGAGTCGTATTGCCTTCTTTCATGCATCTGTGCCTGTTCGTAATGTGTTTTAGCAGTCTTATGATCTGGTCTACACCGTTTTGCAACTTACGAATGGTTTCGCCATTGTGCCAGTTGGCTGCTAGGTACAAGCCTAATACACGTATGCTCTCTACGGTGGGAATGACTTGGCCCTCCGCGGCCGTACCGCGTATTCCTCGACGTCTCGATTTATTTTGGCTATCCGCCTACCCACGGTCCTATTGTGTCATTGCACCTTCTATCTTGCTTGTAGACTACGCTTACCGTCACACATCTGTAATAGCTAAGAACTAGAGGTTCGCTTCGTGCGGATTATCATGCGCAGCTGCCGTGACGTCCCGCCTCAACGTCCCTGCCCTTACGAAAATGCCATATATGGACTGATATGAAAAAATCCATACGCGGTTATATTAAAAATTGGGCGGATATGGCTATATATGGCATATACGGGCCTTATATGGCCATATCCGCCCAATTTTGAATATATCCGTATACGTGCCCTTATATGGCCATATTTCCCCAATTTTAATATATCCATATATGGGCCCTTATATGGCCATATCTGTGTAATTTGTATATATCCATATATGTCACCTTATATGGCCATATCTGCTTGACACTGTAGGCCATGTGTGAGAGCTGAATCCATATATAAACAAAAACAGAACACAAATGCAAGATGGACCTTTCACGTGTGTATTTTATTTTCCAACTATTTTTTTATTCTTCGGAGTTGTCTTTTGTCTTTTTGCTTCTCAAGTGGCCGAGCTTTGTGCCCAGGGATAATATTAAAATTAAGTTTTCCATTGCACTCGAACTGGTACCTCGTAGGGAAGTCTTTTGTGCGAGCTGTAAATGGCAAAACACAATTGGAGCATGAAAGTAATGCTTACATTATCAAGGCCGATATATAGCTCCAAAATATGTGCAGCTGATGACGCAATGACACAATATTTTATATGTATACATGCATGCATTCACTTAGGCGCGAAGAACAACAATCATAAAACATCGGAACACGCCCGTATCGTTAAACCATCTTGCATGACCGTGCATGACTACGCAATGTGCTGGTGGATATGCAAAGCACCTTACAAGCAGTTGCTCAATTATTATTTCAGTTTACTTCCTTGCACATTGAGGCGAAGGGAAGGGAGATGCTTGTCCCTGTTTTGCCAAAACAAATCATGGCAATTAATCTACAGCTGTCACGTAGGAAGAAAACACCGTTTTTCTGAACGACGTGATTAGCTTGTTAATCGGGTGAGGCCGGTTCTCCGAAATGGCATCAAATATATGAACATGAAGCACTGTCATTGACAGCTGAACCAGTAAACATGTTCATATACTATTGCAATAAAGCAACTGACCTTTGATGTGTACGGACGACTGAGTGTATTGTAACCTCTCCGAAATATGGTGTGGAGTGCTGTGTTTGGTAAATAAATAAAATAAATGCAGATAATATCTAAAATGCGGCCACGCCATTTTTATGCCCAATATGGCACTTTCAGTTGCTTCTGAAGCAGCATGCACTTCCAGCCTCACGGCTTCGTGGCAAACCCTCCAGCAGCTGTCTCAACAACCGCACTGGTGCCAGATTCCGCGAATAAGCTACAGTAACGAGAATTTCACTAGTGAAAAGGCGGAGGAAAGGCACCCGTAAAACGAACAGAATTTCAACAGCAACTTTTCTAAGGCATTCGTAAGGAAAAATCAGAAAATGATAGCGTGTGACCTTCGATCTCGCCACAAGAAGAAAATACTGCATTTGGCATCTTTTTACAACGCCGCTAAAGGGTCGGAAGCAGAAGCAATGGCTAAGGAGCAACTAAATATATAGAAAATAAACACGCTAGCTTTGTGACATTAGCCGTTTATCCGATATCCGATGGCGAAAACAAAGCACTTAACAGCTATAAAATTGTCCAATTTACGTGCTTCTGAACGGACACACCCTATTAGAATTTCAGTAACAAGCAACAAAGCTTACCTTGTAGCAATCAGCCTGGCATGAAGGAAGCCTTTGTACTGCCACCAAACTTGCACTTGTGGCACCACTTCGTTAGGAATGTGCTCTTCCGTCACTCCCGGCGCAGGCCATTTTAGAACATCGAAGGTTGTCCACTTTTTTGCGACGCGATCAAAAATGCCACTCACTGCACTCAGTACCACCACACCTTTTTCGGAAAGTACAGCCAGGCAGCCCACACACACAACAAAACCTTCGTGGTGAAAATGGCTCCAGTTGTTATGGCTACGCAAATGTAGTCCGTAAGAAAAAGAAAGAGAGAGGTGTATCGTTCCGAGAGGAAACGGCAAACGTGAAGCAGAAACTCGCATATTTCGATTGTTTCCCCGAAAATACGACAGCGTTTTGTCAAACTGATAAGAAATGTGTTATGATTTAAGGCTGCCATTGAGACGTGTATTTTCTTGCTTACCACAAGCAATGGACTACTTTTTGGTCGCGAACGTACACAGCGTAAACACGAGCGCTAGCTTTGGCAGCGCTTCACCTGATGCATGAAATCTGTTCCACGTGCACGTGGAAAAAGTGAGGAGCCGTCTCCAAAGGTCCTGCGCACTGTTCCCAGAAAAAAAAAAGCGTAGCTCTTTGCGGAAAAGGACCGGGGGAGGGGGGAGGGTGGATGGACAGAGGGGGGCTCTTTTTTGTCATTTATTTTTTGGCTCGTCTTTCGAATTCTTTTGAGCAATGGTGGGTCAGCTGTAGAAAGAGCAGAAGCGATAGCCCTCTTTCACGCCGCACTCGGTCAAGACGAGGTAAAGAAAATAAAAATAAAAGTAAAGAACGTTGCTGACACATTCCAGCAATCATTCGTTTAGCTATAACTTACAGTGAACATGCAATATAGGCGCTTATTGCGGTAATGCTGGCAGAAGTTTTGCATTAACGCACCGCTATAATGCGCATGTATATACAATTGCTTTTGCTTTTGCAACTGCAACATCGACGAAACAATAATAGTTCAGCTTGACACATCGTTTTTATGCAGATAATAATTAGCTCGCGCTGTAGGTAAATCGCGTATTAATTGAAATTACGATGCCATGAGAAAGCAGAACTCACCACCAACCCTCCCTTACTCTCTTTTACCATTTACCCTTAGTGTTTACTTTTTGCATTCATTTCTTTTGTAATTACTAATTGCTGGATGGGACGAGATATGTGGTTCCATCGATTATTTGTGTGTATATAAATAACATTACTGGGTATTATATATATATATATATATATATATATATATATATATATATATATATATATATATATATATTGTGGGCATTTACTATGCACTACTTCCTCATCTGTACATAATCATCATCATCCTGCTGTGGTTGAGCTTCATCTTCGGTGCCTCGGCATCATCACTATCGTGTGTGGGGGTTTGGCTGGTTCGCTGCTGAGTGTGCGGTCCTAATAAACGTCGTTGCTACCGAGACGTCATACTTGGTGGAGCTGGTTCTTCGATCCTCAGTCCTCTGTCCAATCAGTCTACCACCTGGAGCTTCGCTCGGGTCGCCGCTTGCGCTCACTTTCCGCCAGCATAGATCACGACTCACCACCCTCCACTTCTGCCGCTACCGCTTCTGTGACACGTCAAGCCACACCTTACGTTGTCAGCAGCCACCAGCGTGACCCCCACCTCTTCGCTGGACTTCGTGGGGAAGATGTCGAGGACTGGCTGGACGACTACGAGCGAGTCAGTTCTACTAATCATTGGGACAACCCTCTCAAGCTCAGCCATGTCTCCTTCTACCTGACGGGCGTGGCGAAGACATGGTTCTTCAATCACGAGGTAGACTTGACTGACTGGCCTACTTTTAAGGAGCATTTTCGCCAAGTCTTCGGTACACCGGCGGTTCGTTCAACAATCGCAAAGAAAACCCTCGATAATCGCCAGCAACAACCAGGCGTGTCTTACACATCGTACATTGAGGATGTTCTTGCCCTCTGCCGCCGTGTGAATGCATCTATGTCGGAGTCGGACAAAGTACGCCACATCATAAAAGGCATCCGAACCGTCGCCTTCAATGCCCTGGCAGTCAAGAACCCAGCTACAACCGCTGACATCGTCACAACGTGTCAGCGCCTGGACGAACTCGAGTCTGTTCGCCTTCAGCCTGACGCCGGGGAAGTCGGGAAATATTCTACGACGAATCCACACCTGCGCGTCATGATACGGGCGATGATACGCGAGGAATTACAATCGATGGGCTTGACATCGCCATCGGTTTGTCACAGTCAGCCTTCTGGAACTGGCTTGCGTGAAGTCATCAGAGAGGAACTGGCGTCCTTGACCTGCACTTCGCACGTGCAGCCCTCAGTCTCTCGCCCCCTAGCACCCTACGCGCAAGTCGCTGGCTCCCCAACGGGCCACGCCAACCCAACGGTGCCTGTAACAACCTACGCGTCCGTTGCTGCGGCGTCTCCACCGAACATGCCGTTAACGCCGCCTGAACCTCCATCCGCACACCTCGCAGCACTGGCTCCCGGTGCACCGAGCCCTCTGTACTACCCGCCTTGGCGCCCTCCCCGTCCCACGTGCTATTATTGTGGTTATCGCGGGCATATATCACGCTTCTGCCGAAAACGACAACAGGACGAGCGTCGGGGATACGTCGGGGGGACGAGCGTCGGGGACGAGCGTCATATCCTGATTTCCTGATGAAGGCCGGACCACCGGCCGAAACGTTGAAAGTAAAAAGTTCTTGCACGTTCGTCCGTTTCTTACTGCTTATATATATATATATATATATATATATATATATATATATATATATATATATATATATATATAGTCATGGTGGTGAATAGGCCGGAGGCGTGAAGGCAGAGATGAGTAGTAGACCCTCGCAATTGGCAGCAAAAATGCGGAAAGCCTTTATTCAACGTTTCAGCCAGAGACCGGCCTTCATCAGGAACGGCCTTCATCATTCCTGATGAAGGCCGGTCTCCGGCTGAAACGTTGAATAAACGCTTTCCGCATTTTTGCTGCCAATTCCGAGGGTCTACTACTCATCTATATATATATATATATATATATCAAAAAATTCTTCCTGGCTATCGGGATAATATATAGTTCGGAAAGATTTCCCTGAGCACCGAACAAATATTTTCACAAAAAGAGATTCACACGATTAACAAAAACAATGTAAGTTTACTGACGTTGTGGCCGGTGCACCGCCTTCATTAGAGTCAGAGGCCGATCCACCTGACTCTAATGAAGGCCGGTCCACTGGCCGCAACGTCAGTAAACTTATATTGTTTTTGTTAATCGTGCGAAATCTCTTTTTTTAAACATATATATATATATATATATATATATATATATATATTGTCACGAAGGTTATCGACAAGGCTCAGCAAAAGTAGCACGTCCTGCTTTAATGATGGCGTCCAACTCGATCAGAACGCTCGCACGATCTCCGCTCTTCTTCGTCTTCGGACTGTAGGAGGGGTGGCCATAGTGGGTAGCTCGCTGCTGGCAAGAAGTAATCGTAGTGGGCACATCCCCTCGCGTCATTACTCCCCGCTTGAAAAGCGACCGTCCCGGTCGCCGACTGGCGTGAGGCAGCAGCAAAAGATTTGGGCGCGATGAAAGCAGGTAGAGGACCGCCTAATCACGGGCATAGTACGGCTTCATCCGTACAACGTGAACTACCTCCGGTCGCGGCCGACGTCGCCTCGAGCTGGTAGTCGTAGTCTGAGGGACAACCTAACCTCATAGGTCACGTCGCTTAGGCGTCGCGTTATCTCGTACGGACCAAAGTACCGTCGCAATAACTTTTCCGAGAGCCCCGGTTGACGGACTGGTGTCCACACCCAGACGCAGGCGCCTGGTTCATACTGGATGGTCCTGTGGCCACTGTTGTATCGCTGCGCGTAGGCACTCTGCTTGCTGCGGATTCGGGTGCAAGCAAGCTGGCGAGCTTCTTCTGTTTTCTGGATAAAGTCGTCAGCATTGTCGCTTCTTGGAGTTCCAGTGTCGACCGGTAGCATGGCGTCCAATGGGGTCGTAACGCAGCGTTCGTAAACGAGTTCAAATGGCGTGAATATGGTGGTTTCCTGCACAGCGGTGTTATATGCGAACGTGACGAATGGTAGAATCTGGTCCCACGACTTGTGTTCTACGTCAACGTACATCGAGAGCATATCGGCTATGGTTTTGTTGAGGCGCTCTGTTAGGCCGTACGTTTGTGGGTGATAGGCCGTAGTTTTGCGATGACCAGTATGAGTCAGCGTGACAATCTCCTGCAATAGGTCAGCAGTAAATGCCGTTCCTCTATCGGTTCTTAAAACAGAAGCGGCCCCATGACGAAGGACGATTTCATGGATAAAAAATGTGGCAACTTCTGCAGCGGTTCCCCGCGGTATCGCTTTTGTTTCTGCATACCGTGTCAGGTATTCCGTTGCAACAACTATCCATTTGTTCCCTGCTGACGAAGTGGGGAACGGTCCCAAAAGGTCCATTCCCAACTGCTGAAACGGCGCTGCGGGAGGGTCCAGGGGCTGCAGAAGACCAGCTGGCTTTACAGGTGGGACCTTGCGTCGCTGACACTCGCGGCAGCTGCGCACGTACCGTTGTACAGACGAGTATACTTGGGGCCAGTAACATTTCTGTCGTATGCGGGCTAACGTCCTGGCGAAGCCCAAGTGTCCCGCGCATGGGTCGTCGTGGCATGCCTGCAACACTTCTTGGCGCAGTGAAGCTGGGACCACAAGGAGGAACGTTTCTTGGCTGTTGCCGAAATTCTTCTTATATAGGATATTGTTCCGGAGGCAGTAAGAAGCGAGGCTGCGCGACATCGGCGGTGGAATAACAGCGTCGCCTCCCTGAAGATGAATAATCAGAGCGCGCAATGAAGTGTATGCACGTTGGAGATCAGCCATCTCTACAAAGTGGACTATGCCGAGAAACGGGAAATTTTCTTGTAAGTCGCTGGTCTTCAGTGGTAGGGGAGCACGTGAGAGACAGTCAGCATCACCGTGCTTCTGGCCGGAGCGGTACACAACTGTGACGTCGTACTCCTGAAGACGGAGGCTCCAGCGAGCGAGGCGGCCAGAAGGGTCCCTAAGGTTCGCGAGCCAGCAAAGTGAGTGGTGGTCACTGACTACGCGAAAAGGCCTGCCGTAGAGGTAGGGTCGGAACTTGCCAATGGCCCAAATGACTGCCAGACACTCCTTTTCGTTCGTGGAATAGTTGCCCTCCGCCTTTGTCAGGGTGCGGCTCGCATAGGCTACGACGCGTTCGGCACCGTCTTCCCACTGAATGAGCACAGCACCAAGCCCCACGTTACTCGCGTCAATGTGGATTTCTGTGTCAGCCTCGTCGTCGAAATGTGCGCGTACAGGAGCTGTCTGCATTCGGTTTCGCAATTCTTCAAAGGCTTCCTGTTGGTCTTTGGTCCACACGAAAGGTGTATCTTGACGCGTTAATCGTGTTAATGGTTCGGCAAGCTTTGAAAAGCCCTGCACAAAGCGGCGATAATAAACACAGAGACCCAAGAACCGCTGTACGGCCTTCTTGTCCGCGGGACGTGGACACTCTGCGACGGCAGCTACCTTGTCAGGGTCTGGCCGAACGCCCTGGGGACTGACTACGTGTCCGAGAAACTTTAGCTCCTGAAAACCGAAATGACATTTTTCAGGCTTAATAGTGAGATTTGCTAGGCTTATTGCGACGAGGACGTTCTTGAGCCGTTCGAGATGTTCTTCAAACGTTCTTGAAAAGACCACAACGTCGTCTAAGTACACCAAGCAGGTCTGCCATTTCAGCCTAGAGAGGACAATGTCCATCATACGTTGAAATATGGCAGGTGCGGAACACAGGCCGAAAGGAAGGACCTTGAATTCATACAGTCCATCAGGGGTCACAAATGCCGTCTTTTAGAGGTCGCGCTCATCAACTTCAATCTGCCAGTACCCTGACTTGAGATCCAACGATGTAAAAAATTGGGCGTGGCGTAGGCGGTCTAGAGCGTTGTCGATTCTTGGCAGTGGATAAACGTCACGCTTCGTTATACTGTTAAGCTTTCTGTAGTCTACACAGAAGCGCAGTGTATTGTCTTTTTTCTTAACTAAAACAACGGGTTACGCCCATGGACTTGCAGACGGCTGAATCACGTCATCCTTGATCATGTCTTGGACCTGGCGATTGATGATCTCTCTCTCCGTAGCCGAAACGCGGTATGGATGCTGGCGAACGGGGCGTGCGGCCTCCTGGGTAAGGATTCGATGTTTCGCTATAGGGGTGCGCCGAACTTTAGACTCCGTAGAGAAGCAGTCGGAAAAGTCGTTGATGAGGTCTAGGAGCTGCTTCTTCTGTTGTTCCAGTAAACCGGGGTTTATCTGTACGAGATCGGTCAGGCTGACTCCTTTCGGTACGTTCGGTTCAGCGGTTTCTAAGGAGCTGACATCAGCAAAAGCAGCAAGTTCATGGAGAAAAGCGACTGGTGTGCCTTGGGGTACGTGCTGATACTCGTTGCTAAAATTTGTCAGCAGCACTAATGAGCGTCTGTTCCGAATCTGAACGACGCCCCGCGCGATGCAAAGGTTCCGCTCAAGCAGCAACGAAGTGTTTGCCTCGGCGACGCCCTCACAACCATCGAGTGTGTCGCACGTTACGAGAGTGAGTACGCTGCTTCTTGGCGGTATCGTAACGCTGTCAGCAACAATGCGCAAGGCATTCTCCGTGCTATCCTCGGCGCCAGCGTCGCTCGCTATGGTTTTCGCAGTCGAAAACATCACCCTCGGCTTCCCCAAGTCAATTATTGCTCCATTCGCCTGCAGAAAGTCCATGCCGAGTATCAGGTCTCGTGAACAACTGGGCAGAATAATGAAGACGCCCATGTACGTATAGCCCCGAATATTTACTCTAGCAGTGCATCTTCCCACGGGGGTGAGGAGGTGTCCTCCTGCTGTACGAACCTGCGATCCAGTCCACTGCAAGTACACTTTCTTTAACTTCGTCGCAAGATCTCCGCTCATGACCGAGCTGTCCGCGCCAGTATCAATCAAAGCTGTGACTTCTTCGTCGTCCACGGAAACCAGTATGTCCGACGTTACCACTCGCCTTTCATCACCCGCGTGTGTATGGACGTCGGCGTGTTCTCATCGCTGTCGTCGCTGTCGTCGTAATGGAGGATATTCGATGGCGTCAGTGTCAGCGGCCCCACCTCCGGAGGACGCTAAAATTAGTTTCCCGGGTTTGCAGGGCTGGGCGAACGATGTCTACGGGTGCCTCGAGGAAACACGGGACTTGGTGATCGGTATCGACCGGGTGATGCGGTACGGGGTTCATGCCTACGCTGATCGAATGAATTGTCACGACTGGCGATGAAGTTTTCTATTTCGGAAGGTCGCTCACCAGGTCGTGGGCGAGGTGCGTTTGGAGCGAATCCCCGAAGACCCACGCGTCGGTACGAGCAGATTCTGTAGATGTGTCCAGCTTCCCCGCAATGGTAGCAGACGGGCCTGAAGTCTGGAGCCCGCCAAATGTCGGATTTCCTGGGCCTCGACGCCTCGACGTAGGGGGAACTGCGACGCCCGAACGGTGGTTCTGTTCGGACGAAGGGACGCACGACGTTCGAGGCGGCGTACAGCGCTGGTCTTCGCGCGGCTTCCGCATAAGTCACTCGAATCGGCTCCTGCTGTTGCGGTACCTCGTAACACTGTGGTACGTCGTAATGCTGGGGTACCTCGTAGTGCTGGGGTACATCGTAGCACGGAGGTTGAATCGCTTGACGGACCTCGTCGCGCACCATCTCCGCTACAGATGTTCGCGTTGTCGCCGCGTCGGTGCCCTCAATTTTCTGGAGCTCCTCACGTATCACAGCCCTGATGAATTCGCGCAAATCGTCGGTGTTGTTTTCCATAGTCATCTGAAATGGGCCGCTCGAAAATTCCATGACGTTGCGGTTGTACTGTAGGGGACGCTGTCGAAGAGCCCTTTCCATCGTTGTTGCTTCAGCGAGGAAGTCCGTAAGAGTTGCGGGTGGATTTCTAATAAGGCCAGCAAATATTTCTTGCTTCACCCCCCGCATCAGATGTCTGACCTTCTGGTCTTCGGCCATTGAGGCATCAGCGCGTCTGAATAGTCGAGCCATGTCTTCGGTATACGTGGTGACACTCTCATTCGGGGCTTGAAACCTTGACTGTATAGCCAGCTCCGCTCTCTCCTTCCTGTCCGCGCTCGAAAATGCGGCGGTGAGCTGCCGACGAAATTCGTCCCACGAGGTCAGCGCCGCTTCGTGATCATGGAACCACGTCTTCGCGGAGCCTTGGAGCGCGAAGTACACGTACCTCAGCTTACGCTCTGCATTCCAGCCGTTGCATTCGGCGACCCGGTCAAAATGGTCAAGCCAGTCTTCCACGTCTTCAGAAGGGTCTCCGTGGACCACAATTGGTGTCTACGGCTGGTTGACAATGACCTGGTGCGCTGCTGCAATAGCCGCGGCAGATGACTGCGGGTCCACGTTCATAGTGCGGCTAGGAGTAGGCAACAGACCGTGGTCCGGCTGCAGCCCTTGAAGACGACGGCTGGTGCGTACGTGCACAGGGTTAATGTCTCCCGTACTGCTCACCGGAGTCGACTCAGGGGTGCGCGGCGTCTCCGGCAGTGGTTGCATATACCCTGGCACCTCCACCAGTAAAATGTCATGAAGGTGATCAACAAGGCTCAGCAAAAGTAGCACGTCCTGCTTTAATGATGGCGTCCAACTCGATCAGAACGCTCGCACGATCTGCGCTCTTCTTCGTCTTCGGACTGTAGGAGGGGTGGCCATAGTGGGTAGCTCGCTGCCGGCAAGAAGTAATCGTAGTGGGCCCATCCCCTCGCGTCAATATATATATATATATATATATATAGTGAGGAACTGCCCCTTAATCGGATTCGACACATAAATAATATAGTACACCTATGTTTACGACTGTTAACTTGCATTATGTGACTTTTGATGCATACTCTTTATATCGAGTATATAAAGCCATATACGCGCCATGGACGCCGTATATGGAAGTATGCTGCTACCGTATATGTCATATAAGGCGCAATATAAAGCCATATATGGCAGTATATAGCTGCCTTATATGGCATATAAAACGCCATATACGTTTATATCTGGCTGTATATGACCTTATATTGACCCTTATATGGCCGTATATAGCCTGATATGAGCGCTTATATGTCCATATCTTGCCATATATAAAACATATCTGGCCCATATATGATATTTCCGTAAGGGTGTCCATCATTTGATGACGTGAATGTTTTCCGCGGGGTTACTGCGCTCTTTCACAATCTGCCTGAACCTGTCCTACTCCACCATTGTAAGACGTTTGGCTTTCGACCTGCGAGGTCCGTAAGGGTGTCCATCATTTGATGACGTGAATGTTTTCCGCGGGGTTACTGCGCTCTTTCATAATCTGCCTGAACCTGTCCTACTCCACCATTGTAAGACGTTTGGCTTTCGACCTGCGAGGTCCCGCGTATATTGAGATCTCTACGATGGTATAGTATGATCGCTGCCCAAGTTCCCTTCCTTGTTAGTCCACCCAACGTGTTTGATATTTTTAAAAATGCGAGGTCGGGTGATGCATAAATAGATACGACGTTCCCTCTTCGCGTAGGTTCAGAGGGATTGTTAATGAGAGGTAAACCTGTTTCGAGTCCTCCCACAAGTTCCTGCCTTTTGTAGTTTCATATTTGTATCCCAACATGCGTGATGAGCGTTGAAGACGCCAGCCACGAGCACTGCCCAGTTACCCGCAATTCGAACCTCTTTCTTCAGTAACGCTCGGAATCGGTGGTTACGTCGAGGGATACTGTAAACGTTATGTATGAAAAAACTCTCGTCCCGATAGTTTGTTGGCATTATCTCCTGTAGCAAGTGCTGTATCGTGTCGCACTTAATCTCTTGTGGTGTTGCAGTAAGGCTGCGTTTGACTGACGGAGCAACGGCTCCTAAGGAGTAGTCTCCTTAAAGGATCTATAATCGGATAATTTAGCTTTAGTGTTAGCCTCTTGCTGTAGTATCACCTCTGGTTGCTTGTTTTTAATGAGGTACTGTCACAGATTCCTTCGCTTTCTTAAGTGTCCTCTGCAATTCCCTTGCCAGACCTCATAAGTGTTATAGTCGTGTCTAGCCATAGTGCCTATCAATATTAGTGTTTTCCAGTGTTATCATTTGCGTCCGTCTCCGTTGGGCTGTTGTACAATTTAATATGGGTTTGACGGATCTGCACTTGCTGGCTGGTAACCTCCTCTCTACATTTTCGACTCGAATCTGGAGGGTTAGCTGCTGTTGAATTTGCTGCATTCTAGAGGTTTTCTCCGGCATCGCTGTGGTGAGTTCCCCTCCGTTTTGTTCTTACGCGTGTTCTTTCCTTCATCTATTTCCTTCCGCACTGTCTTTATGCCTTCTTTCACTTGAGCTTCTAATCTATCCTTTCTTTTCCGGATCTTGTCCTCACTCTTCCGTGTTTTCCTTTCGGCTTCAGCCGGATCCTCTTCAATTTCCCGGCGTTTCGCGGATATGGACATCGTTTCGTCCCCAACTTGGACTTCCTCTTTATTCTCCGCATACTGAACGATGACGTCCTTCCTAGCTACCTCTTCCTTTAACATTTTCTTCCATGAGTTCCTTGAGAACATGCATGTATCTGGCGTTATCGCTGCTAATAGTGGCTGTCCGAACCCGCGCGCGCGCCCCAGAGGCGGTTTCCACCCGTCTCATATGGAAAGCTTTGGATCGCCCATTGGTGCCTCTGTTTCCGGGAGCTCGCGTCGTTGTGGTGCCCGTCCTCGCGATATACCTGCTCCGGGATAAAGGTCTTGTGTTTGCTCTGGCTTCAGGCGTGGACTGTGGCTCAGTGTGCCTTGACCGAGAGCGGGCGCGAAAACGGGAGCGCGATCTGGGTCTCCCTCGTGTCTCTCCTTCCGGAAAAGAGAATTCTGGCCTTTACGTACAGCGAGTTTCAGCCTTAAGTTTTTCTTCCTAATCTTGTTTTCTCCGTTCCCACCGGCGTTTCTTGACAACGTAAAGATACCTGTACTTCGCGTGACAATTTGGGCCTCCGGTCTGGTGGCCTTTACCGAAAAGTCGACATCTCGGTTCGCCTTGGAGGTCTTCCAGTGGATCCTCACAGCCACAGCCTCGGCATCTTTTGCTCTCTGGGTTGCGACAAACATCGGGTATGTGTCCGAGTCTGCCCTACGCGCAGCACGTCCGTTACTGTTTCTTGTAGAGCACGCAACGGTGCTCAGTGCCATTGTAGTGCATGTAGTGTGGCACTACACTTGTTTCAAATGCGACAATGGCGTTTGCCGTCTGGCCATTCGCTTCGCGTGCAACAGCGTTGGGTTATGCTGATTGACGAGATGTCTCTCTGTGTTTCCCGGGGTGTCCTCATCGGGTACCCTTTGGTTGTGCTTTCGGGCCCTATACTGCGTATGCGCTCGCTTCGTTCTCCATCTCCGATGCGTAGCTCGGAGATTTCACAGTGCCTTCTGGCCTCCTCTTCCGTTGAAGTGCTGATAACTGTTATGTTATGCCTTTCGTTCACACGAAAGATGTCGCCTCTTGTGTCCTCTTGCCTCAGTCCTACCGCGTTACGCATGCCATCGCCGATTCGAGCCGCACGATGTGTCAGGGTACTGAAGCCGTCTTTGAGGCGTACGATGACCTTGTTAGCATCCACCGGCAGGCTGGGTTTCTCGCACGCCATGCCTTGTCTTCTCAAATTTCTCGCTGCTTTTATGTAGGTTTCTTTTTTGTTAAACGTAGCCGCTTCCTGCGCAGCTGGATTAGCCTCCTCGACGGGTGTCGTTTTAATGGTTGGCGCGAACTCCGAGCCACCCCTTGTAATTTCGGATCTCTTTCGGTGATATGTTTTCACCTTCAACGACAACGACATTCATTGTGGTCGCAAGTTATGCCTTAGAACGACTTGCGAGGGGGCCCCTCACACTTCTGCGTTAGGCCTGGACGCCGTCCGCGTTTGCGCCGGAGGCAATGACGCCGACCAGAACTGCGGCAGGCTTAGTTCGTCTGCCCACTTGGCTCCACAACAACCTCGCTGAGCTGACGAAATATTTGACTCACCTCTAAAAATTTTGGCGAACCTTCTGAGATATGTGTCCGGGATCGTGGATCTCAATTTCTGCCACAAACATCGAAAAACTGCAGATGTCTACGTGAAGCGTGTCCGCACTTTCTGGCCCCGCTAGGGGCCGTCCACCATCTTACGTACAGTCATAACGAAAATTGGGAAGCTTGCGCTAGTGGCACAAGAGTAATGAATCCGAAGGGCACATAGCCTTTCCGGTTTGTCTCCTCCACACCCGCATTTCGTTGGGGTCGGAGGCTTCGGGAAAACACGAGAAGCACTGTGATGAACAGCGAAAGCTTCTCACGGTTTGGCATGGAGGTAAGCGCACACACGTTTACGCCGAACCACAGAGGGTGGCAGACGCCGCCCCACCCCTTTGGTATAATGCACTTCTATGAGCTGCTTGGACGGCACGAGAGGACGCATAACTCGGTGGTATGCACAGACGCATAGCATTGCAAGATGCTGGGCACCGGACAAATCCACGCAGACTGTCTGTGTCTCTGGCTGGCTGACGCACGTGCAATACGTGCCAAAGCATGTGCCAAAGTACGTTCGCGATAGCGAGCAGCACAATTTGACGCAATCCCGACAGTATGGCTCTATGTCTGGTGAATTAAGGCTCAGTCTGCCTCTCGAAGGGAACGACCCTGTCAGAAGCATTCGCAATGTCGACGACTGTGGTCTATTGAGTTTAGCGTGGGGGAGCGGAAAGGCCCTCCTTGACAGCTGGTAATGCGTCGTTATTCCGTTCAAGGTAAGCACCGGGTCTCATACACATTGAGTATTTCACAGAACTGCACGCCCTCTTCGGGACCGGAAATAATGATAATAGTAGCTTTATGTGCGGTGGGACTTCCTAAGGCCGTGCTTAGCAGCTTCGCTCTCAAAATTTTTCAGTATATCTGATAACAATAATGTACACATTACGCCCATACTAATGTTTCTAGCTATTTTTTCGTTTCTTTAAAAAAAGCGAAAAAAATCACAGCATATCCACGCGGTGAATGATGATGAGTGGGCGAAGCTCCGGAGTGAATCATCGGTAAACCGTGAATCTTCCGTGTAATTCGCCCAGTCGATCATCATGTAAATACGTAAGAAACACTGCATTCGAACGCTGGGATCTCGCGTTTAAGGGGACGCTAGCACGAACGCATTAGAACCAGCTTCTTACACGCGCCGTAACGCGCTAGCTCAAACGCATCATCATCATCATCGTTAGAAACGGGCAGTCTTTCGTTAATGTTGGTTATTTAGTGTCATCATGGTGCATGTTTCCATGTGCGCTTCGTGCGTAGCGCATGGCTTCAGGAAAGAGGTAGCTGATGATGATGATGATGATGCGTTTGTCCAGGTAGCAGCCTGGACACACAATGCCATCTATTGAGCCATTCATAAACTAAACTAGAGGTGGCTACATACATACATACATACAGAGGAGGGACAGACCCACACCCTAAGGAGCTTCGCCCCTAAACGCGAGCGACCTTATTATGTACTATTGCCAACCTGCGTCCGTCAACGTAAAGTGAATGCATGCCCCAGAATTCGGCTGACAAACAGAATGACAAACGGCTGTGACAGTGTTCCCAGTCACAGAACTGTACAGTGCGCTTCTCCTTTATAAAATTATCCGTAATGAATATTTAACGCACACATTAGGCTGCACCGTAAGCTAACATTTAGGCGTCACAGCGGCAAGACCACGGTGGTCTCTCCACAAATATATTTGCAAGTGTGCACCCACCGCCTCGTAACGCCTGGCTAAAAAAACCAAAATATGCTTCGCAGCGCCGCGTTCCTGATGCGAGTAACGTGAATTACCTTAGTATGTGGGAATTTTTTTTTAAATATTGAACGGAGGATCATAACAGCACGCAAACATGAAATGCCAAACACTCATTTTATTTCATGAAAGCATTATCTGCTGTAGCTAATACTTATTGCTCAAAAATTGACTTCAGGAAAACCTTGGGGCTTCCACATCTGTAATATAAACACATATGTAAATTTGGTAAAGGCGCATATTACAGCAAGCAAGTGTACGCAAACGGACATTTTTTGAAGATCTACGCGCATCACAGTTAGCTTGGCGCCCTCCAGTCATTGTTTTCTTTTTGTTTTTATGTAGTGCGTGACGTCAAGAAGACCTGGTTTTATAAAGTGGCAAGCAATCAATCGACGTCTCTGTTTTCCTTGGATAAAAATGCTATGACAGACATGTCAGTGAGGGCAAACAATGCGTGGCGCTCGAAATTTTTGCTATCATGTTTTCGGGCGTACTAATCGAGGCCTGATGACGTCTGTGAAGGAAGGATCGAGTGGCCCACCGATTTCTGTGTGCATGTAAAAACTTCTAGCGAACCCTTTGGAAGACGTGGAAAAATGCGTGGGAACGTGCAACTAAAAT
The DNA here is from genome assembly GCA_013339685.2 of Hyalomma asiaticum. Lineage (NCBI taxonomy): Eukaryota > Metazoa > Arthropoda > Arachnida > Ixodida > Ixodidae > Hyalomma > Hyalomma asiaticum. Next base: position 60,552 of record JABSTT010000138.1, read on the forward strand.
TACCTGCCCTTCCGTAATCAAGGGTATGTGAGCGCGATACGGCTATGGCAAAGCTGACTGATTGGCTATACATTGGTGCCATCTCTCCAAAGAGGCGAGAACCCGCCTGTTTTGAGCACAACTGCCTGACTGTCAAAGTGGCGCACTCTGAGCTTGCTAAGTAGCCCTGCTCGAAGCGGTGCAATTACAACGCACTTCAACTGCCGATCATGGTGACATTAATTCAAAAGCAGCACCTCTTTTCGCCCCCTCCGAGCAACCTTAAGATAGTGGGATAGAACCCTAGCTGCGGCAGCAGCATATAGCTGTAGGCAGAAACAATTTAGTCCCGCGTACTGTGCGATGTCAGCGCAGGTTAAAGAAACCGAGGCAATCTATGTTTCCGAAGCCCTGTGCTGTGGCGTACACCATAATCACATACTGGTTTTAGTGCGTAACGTCCCCTCCCCCCCCCCCCCCACCCTGTGTTTCTGGCGAAATTCAGCACGATAAACTTTTTGTACAGTGTTTCAGATGGTTCTATACTGCCTCCATACTACTACTACGAATGTGACGGGTGTATGTGTATGCGTGTGTAGGACATAAGCCGTAGGTAGAGTTCCTTACGATTTCAGCTGTTCTCCCAACTTCAATATGAAAAACACCTGAAATAATTTGATTGCCTCTGTGATGCCTCCGTCAAACTAAAATGAGTGATATGTGGTGCGGCAGCCTTTATCGCATGATACATGTTGTTTTTGTTAAAGTACTACTGTCACTTTTTCTATGAGATTTAGCTTACGAAAAACGTAGTATGGAATACGTACAACCCCTTAAAACGATGCTTTTCCATGTCTATGCGATACACAGCACCGTGTTATTCAAGAGATACTAAATGATCTTTTTCAATTCTAAAGGCGAAAACACTCCAATGAATGTCGCATGCACGTTACCTACCGCAGCACTTATCACGGAATAGTGATTTAGAAGGAATCGCATTTGCCTTACATGGCATTCGTAGCAATATCAACTGTTTCGGTTCGCTGCCCTCAGTAATACCTTGTCTTCAAAGGAAGGTAGACTTCTTAAATGATATATCACAGTGAAGCTGTTGTGTTCTCGCTGGGCTGATTAACTTGTGCACTGAATGAAGCGAAGTGAAGGAGCGTCGAATGAAGACAGGTGGGGCACATAATGCAGGAAAGTTAGACAAATAAAAATGAAAACTACATAAGACTTTTTTCGAGGGGAGATTTGATTCAGGTTGCACACAAGCTGAACGGCGAGTACCGAACCGTCAGGGCATACGCGTACGCTTCCAGAACATGCATTTATGGGAACCATCTGATTACGTTGTTCCGACAGCTCGCTTTGGACGATGTCAACTGAAAAAGAGAGATAGAGAGAAAGAAAGAGATACGCAGAGATATTGAGAAAAAGTTAGGAAGAGAGAATGATAGGGCATATATAGCAGGAGAAGCGTCACGTGCCGCTTTTCTGAAATAGTTATTCTGCTTTGTTCAACATTGCAATGCATTTATAGACCCCACAGCTCCGCAGCTCATTCCTATTTGTGATAGCGAAACCGTGCCTAATTTACTTCTTTTTCTTTTTCGCAAGCGGCTGCGCAAGTGCATGAGTTTTAAATTAGTTTTGATGAATGCCTCCCTATATAACTTACCTTGTCATTTGTTAACTGGTTCAGGTACGCGATCAAAGTTTCCTCCGCTGTTATGAGTAGGCAATCGTGGTTTTGCCGTTTCATGTTCGCTACTGTTTCCACCGTTGCTTTCGTCACCCTCGTCCGGGTATGTGTCATAATCAGTTGCATAGCCTTTGTTTTCACTTCTGGATTGCTGGTCTATTTGAAATAAATCACATATGCGTCACACAGGAATATACTCTACTTGTTCATTTCGTGTAATTCACTAGACCTGTCCCACATATATTTCTTTCTAACCATCATGATCACATGCGCAATCACAGCCTAAGTAGGGGGAGTAGACAGTTAGGAGCGCTTCAAAAGCTGCGTGAGAACGCTTACTTCAGATAGTAAGTCACGGTCAGAAAAATACCTGGCAGATATGAATAAATCTGGCGTCGCAGTGATACAGAATTCAGCCACTGCGGTTTATAATGGATAGGTTCGACAATCGCGTCACTGGCAGTTACTGGATGACAGTTGTTGCAGCAGTGCACTTACGAAATGTGCGAATGGGGATTGATAGATTCGTGTCATTACCTGAGAAACCGCTCGAAGAAGCGTTCGGGCCTCATATTTTTTTTCATGGTGCGCAAGTTACGCTAGGCAGTGCCCTGCCGCCTATATCTCAGCTGCATGAACCTGACCCAGGCCGCACGTAACATAGAGCCGATATTGGTTTTATGGCGGCAAAACACGGCCCATCCATGGCCTAATGTTGCCGGCAGTGAGCCAGTATAAGCAAAGCTGCAGTCAATGACTGGGAACGTCGGGACACTGTCGCCGCTACCCCGCCGATATCGGCAGGCCGTCGACTGTAATCGGCAACATAGGGCCGCATATGCCGCGGTACTGCCCACATCGGCTGATCCGTTGGCTTTCAATGGCAAATATGGTACCGATTTTGCCGTTCTTTAGAAAATATGGGCAAGCCGTCGCCTTTTACTGGCAACATTGTGCCAAGTAAGCCGCCTTAGAGCCGACATCCCTGAGCCGATAATTTTCTCCGGCAAATGTGGCAGCGATTGTGGCAAACGTGGAGCCGACTTCGCTGTTCTTCAGCATCGTCTGAAAAATGAAAAATTCAGCACGATATTTGCCTAGAAAGATTATTTCACAGGAAACATTGAGCCATTTCTGGCGTCTTCCAGGCAACGTCGTCTAGGCCGCAGACATTCATGGTTGATATCGGCCGGGCCTCTTTCGAAGACTGCTGTATATGACAATCGAGATCCGATCAAGACGAGTATGACCGAAATTCACTTGAGAGATTCGACGTCGGAATCAGATGATTGGATTCACATAGTCACGTATACACGTTTTAGTGCGGGAAGATATAGCGCACACGTGTTTTCAGATGCATATAATATTCTGTTCGCGCACTTTGCTTTTCATAAACACGGTGCACAAAGAACACGCATATAGAGAAACTATTGATATATTCATGTATAGCCTGTTTTGGGGGAGCTTTGCGGAACAGGCTCGCGCAGAGATGGATTGACATTATCTAGATGGATTGACAAGACTAGCGGAAAATTAGCTGACAGTGCATATCAGGAAAATAAATTCACAGAAATCGAACTAGCTCGTAGATATACATCGATCGCCACACACATATACATCGCACATATACTCGTACAGCTCGTACATATACTTCGATCGATATACATCGATCGCCATAACCGCCACTGATATGCTAAACAAATACAAACAGTCGAAATCTGCGCTATTCTACTGACATTTAGCAACCTATGCAAGGAAAGGGCATACGGATGTAACAGCTAGCGCAACAGCGAGGAGACAACAAAGATCTAGCGCAGACTTTCTGGTGCGCTGAAGTGGAAATAAACTCGCAACCGGCGTTGTACTATTGAAATTTACCAACCTATGCAAGGGAACGGTATACGGAGCTAACAGCGCGACAGCAAGGGGATAAAACAGATCTACAGCTAACTCTACACTCATAGGACCATAAAATACATAGATCCCTTTGCAGTGCAAATTCAGATGAAATGCTCTTGTCGAGACCACGACATTTGCAAAAGAAGGCAAATACGAAAAAAGAAAGCAGTCATATGGCAAGTATTTTTCATCTCAAAGGTGGCAAACCAATGCACACACCTATAATTGATATATAGAGAGCTTTTCTGGTTAGTTATACTAGAATGTATGTGATCACACAGTGTTCTTGTGCAGGCGATCTGCGTGTGTTATGGTATATAAAACAGCAAGCATGCACTGAAAAAAAAATGTGTTGAAGATCACAGCTCTCTTCTGTCCCCTAGTTTCTTCATATGTTGTTGCATGCATGGTTACAGTATAAACCAACTCACCTAAGTGAAGCTGTTGTTGACTGGCTCTTCCACTGCATTTATCAGTGTGTTAACAATACTGGTGCATTCCTTTCAAAAGCAGCTCCAGTGCAAACCAAAGCATGCTTCACAGTTCGCATAAGCTCAGCAACAGAAAGTAATTGTCAATTGGTTGGGTAAACTTCCACCGTCTTTTTCCACATCCATGCTCTCTACTACCACGCAGATACAGCAGGCCAGTGATTCTTTAATATGTCTACCGCCTTGCGTGTAATTCCTTCCCAATTTATTGGTCGAGCTTGACTGCATGTCTGTGCAGTGAGTGTAGGATTTGTCACTGACGTTGATACGAGACTATGGCATTGATATAAGCACATATGGGCGCATTCTGGTATTTAACGGCTATTTTCTTTATAACCAACAAGGGCAAAAGAAGGGCGCGTAGAGTTAGATTCAATGCAGTATTTCTTGTCGTGCGGAAAGGCAGCACGTGCATGTTTTTCCTGCGCTGCAGAAAATGGCAGAACATCAAGCACAATGGCGGCGCCACGAGTCCTCGTTACGTTTGTTGTGTGCAGTGCAGCATTTCGCTCGCGTTTTCAGCTCGAGTGGTGGTTCAGCCTCTACGAAATCCTCTGCTGCAGGTAGCTGGCAAGAGGACACATGCATCCCAGCATGCTTCATAGGCTGCACCAGGCTGCACTTAACAAATGGAGTCCCGGCGGGCGTCGCCGCCATTGTGCATAAATTTTTGCCCTGCAGGAATGCTGTCTTCCACGTTTTGCGACAACCACAAAAATAAATAAATAAATAAATAAATAAATAAACAAACAAACAAACAAACAAACAAACAAACAAATAAATAAATAAGTAAATAAATAAATAAATAAATAAATAAATAAATAAATAAATAATACGCGCGTATTCTAAGTAGAAGTAACCTAGCACGTGCTAAGCCAGCAGCAACTAAACATAAAAAAAAGTGTGCGAGAGGGTACGCGCTTTCCCTTCCGACCAGACCATCTTCGTCATGGCCCCCTCTATGCACGTCCATTGTGCGCATCTACAGTTTGCAAAGAATGTCATTCTGAACCTGCTTTTGGTGTCATTAGTTCCGTTCGGAGAGGGAGACCGCGCAGTTTTCAGAGAATTTCCGCGCTCTCTTGTCGCGGCTGCATTGCTACTAACATGCAAGGTGTACGACCGAGTTTCAACGGCTGCATGCAGTCTGCATACGCCTGTCGGCGCATGTACCGCGGTTATCGATCATTCAGCTTGATTGCGCGGTTCCTTGGCGAGTGTACCTCCTAAGACAATGCTCATCCCAACTGTGACGTCGGTTGTATATGAACACAAGCTGCGCCTTTTGGTGACACGACTGTGTCGTCGCCGAATTTGTATTGCTGACTCACAGCTGAAAAGTGCGCAGTGGATGCCAAAAATCGGTAAGTTGCTGGCCAGTATTCAGAATGGGACGTGACACTTTCTGTTGCCATGTTAAAGCACCGGTTCCACCTATATATATTATTTGTGTCGTGAGGTGAATAGGCTCTTTATTTTCTAATAAAGAGCCTGCACAGCTTGTCCCAAAGCAGTTTTACCTCATATAGTTAATCCACTGCTTGTATCAAACACCCATTGTGTGGTGACTTGTAGTTCTGGTAAAATTTTTATTTCTTGTCCGTATTTTTAAAGGTAACGTGATACCGAACACGCCCTCCTTGGTGTAGGACACATGCGGCAGTTGGCCACGCGGCAATCTTAAAGTAGCCTTGAAAAGATGTTCCTCGTCTGAATTTTGCTCATATTGCACCTTGCACCTATCATTTCAGGACATTTTTTCCTAAAGACCCCATCCTTGGTGTGTGTCGTGTTAGTTCGCGGCTACGTGTTTTCCTTTCCGAGGTATGCGAAAAATATGAAATTTATTATAATGCAAAATGCAACCATTTCAACTAATGTGCCACTTTTAAAATTGCTTTGCAACATAACCTTTACTGATGTTTTTTTTTCCCTTGGGTATGTAAAGCGAGACGAAGCCAAGATGTGGGGGTTGAATATTGAACATAGATTCATTATATAGGTACAAGGACAACTTTCATTTGTTATTTTCTGAAGTAGTGCCCCATTATGAGATGTGTCTGAGATCTGTTGCATTTCTGCGTTTGTTCATAAGTCGCACATAATTTGCCTGCATTGATAGTATTGAGCTGATGTGCGCCAAAGCTGTGCTAACTTTTCACGCCTTTTCCGGCAGGTTACATTCTTGCCGGAGCTGTTCCACTACGACGGTGCAATACGATAATAGCGCATTATCAATGCAAAGTCCAGAAAATAAACGAAATAGTGCTTTTCTCTATAAACCCCTCTTATGTTATTTGTTTTGTTTAGAGCGCATTAACCGAAAGTACAGAGGATCCACTTAGCCCCACTTATTACTGTGTTAACGGAGCTTACGCGTATGCACGAGAGGCACATTTACACAAACTACTGTTGGTCTATTTCATAGTGCCTTCGAAAATGCCTTCATAGCCCTTCGAAAATGTAAAAACACAAAAATAAAAATTTTCTTAATCCAAACGGCGCGATACACGTGGGGTAACCACTAGAAACACCGTAATGGCTGTGAACGGTCGCGCAAGGGGTTTCCTGATGTCGGCGGGGCCGACAACACGCTAAAAAAGCCAGAATGCCTGCAACATCGGCCAATACTGCCTCTCCAAATCCGACCCATTCCGGCTGGCCAAATCCGCCCCATGCTGGATGACCAAACTTCGCCCACTCTGGCTGGCCAAATTACGCCCACGCTGGCTGGCCAAGTTCGACCGATGGTGGCTTCGCCACAGTACAGACTTTCTGGCTGGCCGTCACCGGGCAGATGTGGGTCGACAGGCTCGATATCACTGCCGACTTTGGCCGGCTTGACGCCTACATCAGTCCTGTGTCGGTGTTCTGCCTTGGGAGGTACCTCGGGACGTTGCTGCGGTTTGGGCTTCGATGGAGCCGGCACCCTTCTCAAGCCTTCACATTTTCTCACACGTCTCACTAATTATGTGGCAATTCTGCGTGAAGAGCTGCTTCGACAAATGGGCAATTTTATAAAAAATGTTGGCTAGTTTTTTATCTTAACACATATAAAAACACTTCGCTGCTTCTTTGCAAGACACACATTTAGGGACAATAATTCTGTGAAATGCGTAAGTTTAGTCACCTAACTGCGGAATTCAGCGTCTAACAGTGATAACTTTGTTTATTTTTAATCGCTAACCACGTAGAGTATGGAAAGAAAAAACATCAAAAATATCGTTCACTCTCTAATAATATACATTGTGTCAAAAAACAGTAACGCCAGCGTCCAAATCCTACGTGACCAGTTCTGTGTATCAACGTACTGATATCGAAGTTGAAATATTCATTATTGCGATTTCTTTGTCATATGTGGGTGCATGAACTATACGCCATCAGTTGACGTTCCTAAATTCGGAGATAAAAGCAGCGTTTGTTCATTAAACGTTATTGGCAACACGGTGAGTAATAAAAATGGAAAACTCACTTGGCTTGCCTTCCATGATATCTGCCACTGTAAGATTCATAAATATTTGCTTTTTGAGAAAAGACGAGTGGGATTCACAACACACAGCGTAATGCAGCCGGTATGCTCTTAAAACATTAAGGCAAACAGGTGCTTTGATGACTTAATGCTACCAACAAACACACACAGGAAATGCTATTCCAGACCTTTCTGGCTCGGCCTCGACAAGTTTCTAACAGTGGTATCTCGGCTATCCTGTACTATTGTACCATTGTGCCGGGTCGACCCACCTCGCCAGCCCCGGAGGAGCCACACAGAAGAAAAGGGGAAGCGCGCAAGCAAGAAATGGCCGAGTTCGAATGTTCTGGCATCACCACATGAAAAAAAGAAAAAGGCATGGCTCTTTTGTCCCAATGACTAATCACCAGCGGAGCTGTTGGGGCTCAGCAAAGCGGCTTTTAATTGCGAAGCATTTTTTTAGCGAACTTGAGGAAACTTGACCCTATCTATTTGTCTATCTAGCCGACTACTCCTCAGTGCACTCCCGATCGTCTCGTTCGCCTGATATACCTGGATATTTCGCATGGTAGAGCACAAAGGTATGACTAACATGATAAGTGATCTTTACACCGCTAACATGATGAGCTGGTAATGTACGCCACAGTTCAGGATACTGCAATAATATGTGGCTCATACCCGCAGTGCTTGGCAGCCGGCACGCGAGTGTGTGCCACAGGTCTGTCCATTTTAGAACAGGCCATGTCAATTAAGGACCAACTAATACAGACGTCTAGCATAAAGTTAGAACACACTTAAAAATGAGAAAGGTGCGCCGTTTGCGTAGCGTAAGTTTGAAATATAAACATAACAAGCACACAGGCACATAAACTATATACCAAGCAGTAGGCGGGCATCGAGCGCGTTCCTTCGAGCAGCCGTGTAAGCACGCTACGACTAGGGTGTGGTGGCCCCTCCCACACGTTATATACAGTAAGGCTTACGCACCGGCATTTGAGATGATGGTGCTTCTGTAACGTGAATTGCGCTCTAAGGTGGCATAAGCGCCATTATAACCAAGTACAGAACAACACATATGTTTTACTATCACTCGGAACGCTTTTATCCGACTTTGCTCAATCTCGTAGCAATACTTCAACAAAGGATGCTTACGATAGGTACATCAGCGCTTGCGTGTTAACTCCACAAAATAATTAAGCTTATTCGTTTCTCCAAACATTACACCTGCTTCTTTCTTTCTCCTTTTTCCTAACCACTTTAACAATCTCGAATTTTGTAACTTCTGTTAACTTGCTCAACATTATCGAGCGTTTCCTGGTCCTTGCATTCTTGTGACTACCTGGCTCTTGGCCAATCCCCCAGAGCGGGCGTGCGCCAATTTGGTACACATCTACAAGAAAAGAATTTGTTCCCCCACGGAGTGTCGAAGCAGCTATGTCGCCTCCACAGCCATTTTGAGGCAATTCATCATTTCGTGGCCGGTTTCTTAGCAGCGTATTGCAATGCTGCACGACTTTCCGGCCACGAAAGAGGCATTTATTCCTTCCAATACGAACTTGTGCTCATGGGCTGCTGTAGAGACACCTTTCTACTGCTCGAACCTTGTGTCGAGGCTGAACCGACACTGTCTAGAACACAGCTCAAATGAGATACTACTATTGTGTACGTGCACTTAGCGCGACAACTTTTTAGCATAGCAGATCTGTGTCAAAAAAGCTCTTTTTTTTAATAGCTTACTGACGGTCATTAGTGATTCGAACATTCTCGACCCGCTGGTTTTATTACTGCTTTGCAACGTACATTGCTCACAACACTATGCTGCACTCCACAACTACCTTTCCTGGACGTCAGCATCCCGAAATTGAAACGGAAGTATTCCATTATCTGTATTCTTCTATATATATTGCGCGAAACTTTCGCGTCTTTTGCAAAACTATCTCTTTTATATTCCGTTACGTCATATTCCAATGCATCCTTGTATCTGTATTTTAGGCTTCCAATACATGTATTTAGACATCTGAATTCCAGAATACATTTCAAGGTATCTCTTCCCTGCCCCGTACACATGCTTCCAAATCCGGTATGGTTGGACCACGCAATTTTCTACAACATGCTGAGTGGTGGGCCAGGTTTCGCCTTTCGTTTATAAACCATTGTGACATGATGTTGCACAGCGAATTCTGTTGCGCTGATATGCGCATACATATCATCGCAAATTTGAACACGAGCGAAGCACTGACCATGGCACTTGAAAATTATTGAGGACTCACAAGAACTGTCATCAGTTGTGCATGGCTCGAAAGAATGTCCACTCGAGTGAGCACACAAAGCGTAGCACTGGGAGCTGTTCGAAACACTTACCAATGGCAACAAGGAGTAGTACAACCAGCAGCTTCGACATGGTGCCGTCAGTATTCGCTTAGTGATCCCTCACTGCGCTACGGACAGCCACTGGACGGCTTATATATATTTGAGTGATGGCTCAGATCACAGTCGCGAAAGTGCATGGCGCGGATAATCAATATTCTTGTCTACTATGCTCCTCAGGTCAATACTCCCGGAGGACAATAGAAAGGCAGGTAGAGCTGTCCCCTCAAAATGTGATGGGACATATACCTATGGCCTTAGCGTCATGATTTTGTATAGGTAAATTACAATGGTGATGGAGTACTTTTCTGTGTAAGGAATCCTAATGTCAAAAAACCGCCCTAACATATACGTTAAATATAGACGGCAGAGGATAGAGCTAGTGCATTGAAGCTTCTACTTCATTGACGTTTGTATATAGGAATCAAATACCGACTCAGCCGCGGCGGCTGCTGTTCGATTGGGGCGAAATTCTGATGCCCGTAGGTTGCGATTTGAGTGCACGTTAATGAACCCTAGGAGGTCACAATTTCCGGAGCCTTCCACTACAGCATTCCCAATCCTACCGTAGTTTCGGGAAATAAATGTGCTAGAAATGTTTCCATTAAGTATGCCACATTTATTGAATACTCTTTCATAATCAGTGCTGCCGTATATTCGCATAGCTGCATTAGATTTTTCTAATATTCTGTTAATTATAAATCAACCTGCAATGACTCCTGGCCAATGTTCTCACATCTTTCCAAATCTTGTGCGACCTGATTCTGTTTCGTGACAGATACCATTTCGTAGCAGTAACTTTCGTTGGACTATTTGGCCCGCGCCCTCACATTCGCTTAGCACGCTTTGATATGCATTCCATTCCTTTGAATGAGGATCATATGCCTGCGATCGGCATTACGTGCATCATCAGGCGGCATCCGCCTATTTCACGTAGTCACAAACATACTCTTGGCTACACTTCTTTTTTCTTCTCCGATCAATTGTGCTGTAATCCAATTTTCTAAATTTACTTGTTGTTTTGTGGGGTTTTACGTCCCAAAACCAGTTCTGATTATGAGAGACGCCGTAGTGGAGGGCTCCGGAAATTTCGACCACCTGGGGTTCTTTAACGTGCGCTGACATCGCACAGCACACGGGTCTCAACATTTCGCCTCCATCGAAATGCAGCCGCCGCGGCCGGGATTCGATCCCGCGACCCTCGGATCAGCAGCCGAGTACCTTAGCCACTAGACCACCGTGGCGGGGCTTCTAAATTTACTGTTGCTGTTTTCTTTTCTATTGCACAATCAATGACCTTTACTAAGGAACAGGCGTGCAAAACATGGGAAAATGAGTTCACAACACCGACACGTTTAATCTATCGTTGCACCATCGGAACTGTAACTACACGCCCAAGTTGGACGATCGCGCGATTCTGTACAACGCAAGAATTAAGAAACGCGTTTAATGGTCGAGGCCTGGCACATCAATAATAGTGGAACCTCCTGCGCGAGTGAGCCGTCGATTAGCTTAAACAAGGCAGACAGAATGCCCTAACAGTCGTCTCTCGCGTAGGCCGACACGTGTACACGTTTTAAAGGTGGCGCTGCCATTCCTGAGCATGCGCAGATAGCTTGTGTGTCTTCTTTCTCGCCTCAGTGCTAATCTTCAGTTGATATTCGGTGATCGCTTTGTCCACTCCTCATCTCTTGTGTCCGTGTTGTGCACGCATCTTCTTCACATAATGAAACCTTACCAACTCGCGCAGCTTTGGGTCCTTTTAGGACGCTTAGCGTTTGACCAAATTGTCTTTTATGATCTATGTGATAATATACGGTTTCAAAAGCGAAACTGAAACTGAGCGACGCCGGAGAAGATGAAGAACCGGCGCGAACTCGTGGTACAAGAGCGCGTGCCAGGGTTCGAAGCAGCGCAGCGTTCGAGCTAGGCGGTTCTCGGCTGGAGGTCCGCTCCGGGGAACCAGGCGACGTCCTCCTGGCGCTGTTCTGTTCCTGCGTTCCGGCTGGGTGACTGGCCCAGGGACCAGGCGAAGGGTCCGCTGTTCTGGCTGCCGTTCCTGACAGCTGGCCGATCCACGAACGCGACCTGCGCTCCGGCTGGGTGACTGGCCCAGAGACCAGGCGAGGCACTGCTGTTCCGGCTGCCGTCCCAGGCAGTTGATCCCGTTCGGCTGCCGTGCCGAGTGGCTGCCGAGGGCTGCTGTGCATAGAAGCCGCTGTGCTACTGAGCTGCCGCGGTGGCTCTTGCCCCTGCTGCGGCACGAAGCCGTGTTGTGACGTGGGCTGACGCCCGCTGACGTCAACGAGCCGGGCATCGCGGCGACTGGCCGAAGTCCGCGCCGAGGCGTCGACAGTCTGCCCCGCACACTTCACACGGCGAGACTTTATTTATCGAGACTTTGTCGCTTGTTAAACATTTCATGTTGATAGATAACTGCAGCTAAAGCATTGAATTGTATATATGTGCTTATATTTTTCATTTAAATAGAGTTAATGTTTTGTGTGCGTGTGCACTCGTGGCTCGATTGTGTTCCTTTGCTGAGCGGTCCTGGGCCCACACTATTACAACCCCCTACTTTCCATCACAATCTAGTATAGATAGGTTCGGCCTTATGCCTACGAATAATTCCTGAAGATTTACTTTTAAGTGAGAGCTTCATATGTGGATTCTTCTAAAATTTATTTACCATATCTCAAGAACCGCCTCGTATAGCAGGCACAGACACCATCGGCAAAGGACCATGTTTTCAATGACACATGCTCCTCGGTCTGTTGGAGTGCTGCAACATTTAACAGTCACTCCTACAAGCAAAGAGGTCGCGAGCTTTGCGGGCTCGTAGCATGGCTGCCGATTGCTCTACCGCGGAGAACTCAGTGTTACTATAGGAGCAGTGATGAGCTCGCTGTGGCTGCCAAATGCTGCGTAGGAACATTAATAATGATGATCCTATGGTGGAGTCCAACACAGTAGCGTAGAGGCAGTCCCTAACGTGCACAGTAGAGTGCGCTGTCACTCCCTACATGGAAGGGGACACACAGGGCACGATTATTATTATTATTATTATTATTATTATTATTATTATTTAATCATGACGAAAAACAACTTAAGTCTCGAATATTATCACATAGCCATGACAATGAAGGAATGTGCAGGACAGGATAGAAAGCAAGCCGCAACAAACATTTTTTGTCCTGGGCTGACCTGCGCGTTTACAAGAAGTATTTAGAACGCTGGATTGGGAACAGGTGGGTGTAAGGGTTGATGGGGAATACCTCAGTAACCTCCGATTTGCTGATGACATTGACTTGCTAAGTAACTCGGGAGATGAATTACAAAGCATGATTACTGACCTTAACAGGCAAAGTATAACAGTGGGCCTGAAAATTAATATGCAGAGAACTAAAGTAATGTTCAATAGCCTTGGGCGAGTACAGCGATTTCAGATAGCTGGCGAGGCATTGGAAGTAGTAAGTGAATATGTCTACATAGGCCAGGTAGTGACCCCTGATGCGAATCATGAGGCTGAGGTGATTAGGAGGATTAGAATGGGGTGTAGTGCATTCGGCAAGCATTCTCAGATAATGAATGGTAGCTTACCATTGTCTCTGAAGAGGAAAGTGTATAACAGCTGCATCTTACCGGTACTCACCTACGGCGCAGAAACTTGGAGGTTAACTAAGAGGGTTCAGCTTAAATTGAGGACGACGCAGCGAGCTATGGAACGGAAAATGGTAGGTGTAACCTTAAGGGACAAGAAGAGAGCGGTGTGGGTTAGGGAACAAACGCGTGTTAGGGACATATTAATAGAAATTAAGAAGAAGAAATGGGCCTGGGCGGGCCATGTAATGCGAAGACAAGACAACCGTTGGTCATTAAGGGTAACGGAGTGGATTCCTAGAGAAGGCAAGCGTAGCAGGGGGCGGCAGAAAGTTAGGTGGGCAGGTGAGATCAGGAAGTTTGCGGGGATAAATTGGGCCCAGTTAGCACAGGACAGGGATAATTGGAGATCCATGGGAGAGGCCTTTGCCCTGCAGTGGGTGTAGACAGGCTGATGATGATGATGAAGATGATGACCTGCGCCCCAAAAACAAGTGAAGCTCTATGCGCTTGAGAAAGAACTGTGCCGGCACTCTCGGATGCGCCCACTTTCAAGGTGACACGTTTTTCAGGACACACATCATGAATATAATTTCACGCGTCATGTGATGTAACTCAGTACAGATATAGACAAGCCAAGCGACACAATCGAGCAAGTAAAGTGATACCAAGTTATCAAGGCTTTGCAGCCCTTTTAATTAAGCATCGGCCTGATATCTACGAGTTCAGGGTGTCCACTACGCCACCGCGGTGGCGTTGTCCGATCGGCAACAACGTTATAGTCCAGTCCACTAACACGACGTACAAGTGTGTCAGTTCCCAATACAGTGTAAGTTCCAAGGTAGAGCCATAACACTGAATGAACAGTCAGGGGTAAACTCATTGCGCAGAAACCTCATACGCACAAAACTTAGTGAAGATTACGCTAGTGGCACGAGGCTTACGAAGCTGATAGGTACTTAGGTAGCTCGGATTTCTCTCCGGCACAACCGTATTTCGTCACTTGGGGAAACGCTTCGCAAAGCACTGCGAAGTCGAGAAAACGCTTCCAAAAGTTTCGTGCCGAGCTCAGCTTAAAGACGTTCCTGTCGAACCATGGTAGCATACGAGGCACGTGTTGCCTCGCCTTGATGACGTCTGACACTTTCCCTTTACACGCTATATGTTTATGCTTAGCTTTGCGCCGGGACAGGACGTATCCTTTCGTGGCGCAAAGCTGTGCGCAAGCGCATAGCTTTGCGAGGCGCTTGTACACCTGAGAAGAAGCAACAGATGATGATGATGATGCTGAAGATGACGAATGAAGATGAAGAAGGTGAAGTTGAAGATGGAGATAAAGAAGAAGAAGAAGACAAGGACGACGACGATGATGATGATGATGAAGCTTTTAGATGGCGCTCACCCTCTCAGGGGAATAGGTCAAGAGAAATCGACGCACATTAGTTCGTTTTCTTTTTCTTCTGCTTAAAGATGGGAGCCCACAGCTATAGTTGTGCCACTGTAATAGTGCACTGAGGTCTGGTGCGCCAGAGAAGAAAGGAGTGCGCGTGCGAACGCCGCGCATTGGGCATTCCATAGAAGTGCACACGCACTCTTGGGGATATGAACTAATGACTATAATTTTCTGAAATGACGGAAAAATTCTGAGAGCCTGAAATGCTTCGCATTTAAAAACTAAACCTGTGTTATACCGACCTATAGATTTGTAGTAGCGCCTAGTAAACACGTTGTGCTTTTTGACAAGCATGTAGATATAGGAGAATATTTTCAATCACTCGGCATTGCTTTTTATTCGTGATTGACAAGGTAAAACCACGGAGCTCACATTGGATAAAAAATGAGGTCAGTCAGTTGGTTTTCTTCCTGGTTGCCCATCCGATCACCCTAAGGGATTACGTTAACAATCGATCACGCTATTTTCAATCACATCTAACTTATTGTCCTTTTGGGGGGGGGGGGGGGGGCTCGTAATCAAGGATAAACCATACTAGACTCTTATGCGCAAAAATGCCGTGAGGCATATCTATCTATCTATCTATCTATCTATCTATCTATCTATCTATCTATCTATCTATCTATCTATCTATCTATCTGTCTGTCTGTCTGTCTGTCTGTCTGTCTGTCTGTCTGTCTGTCTGTCTGTTTGGTTATCTGGCCGCCTAGGTCGGGACGCTCTGCTGGTCGTCTGTTTGACTTCGTGCACATCAAGATTGCGATGGTAGTGTGTCAGTGTACGACGAACACGAATGATCTAGGCATCGCTACAATGATATACTCGGCCTGAACGTCGCAATTAACGACAATGCACTAACGTGTCGCCATATCCGTTGCGTTTGACACTGGTTATTTGGGCGTGCATACTGGATCCGTACAACCCGGGCTGAGCACTACGGATAGAAGCCACAGCTTAGTGGATGACAACAGCGCAGCTCACATTAGTCAATGATTAGCCAAATAAAAATTTTGTGTAGAACAAACTTTGTGCTTATTGAATGCAGGGGAAAGGCGCACTGTTTGTTCCAGCTTGCGATTGAAATGTCCACATGACAGGTAGACAAAACAGACAAGCATCAACCGACCACTCGGTAGGTAGGAATAATAATAATAATAATAATAATAATAATAATAATAATAATAATAATAATAATAATAATAATAATAATTAGATATGAGGAACTAAAACACAAAATGACACAAAGGAGAGAACGAAGGATCACGCTTGCAACTGCCACTGAGCTGGGCACAACACCTGCCTATTCTTTCAGGAAGAGGGAGTAGATAGAGGTTAGAAGTGAACTGTCGGGATAGAGAGAATAAACGCAGACAAATAATGACAGAAACATGACTGTAAGCAGCCGGCCGGATCAGTAGTGTTCAGAAAAGCTAACAGGGCTAGATGGGCCTGGTCACGTCGACCAGCACTTCCACTCGGAAAAAAGCAATCGTGAATTGATGCACCGCGCAGTCCAATCAGTCCGTCTTCCTCGACTAGGAAGGCACGCAGCGTGGAAAACGCTGGGCACTGTGAGAATATATGTTCGAGTTTCTCACTGGAGCCAGAAGACTCAAAACAATGGCCTGTGCGCACGTCCTTGACGGTATAACCGTTCGCGAACTAACTCAGAGCCAACCTTTAAATTATAGAGCGCTCTAGCAGGGTGAGGAAAGCCACCACCAAAGACACCGGGAGGAAATAGCCTCGTTGCGACACGCTGATCTGGGTGCTGTTTTCGTAATTGGCAATGGTTCAGTAAACGCGTGTTCGTAAGTAAAAGTGATGTCCACGCAATTACACACTTGTAGGCAGAACTTAAAGCTAGGTGATAAACCTCGTCGTTGAGAGCGATACTAACGTGCTATAGTATCCATTGAGAAACAAGGGAAACATTCAGGAACAAGACCCACCGCGAGCAGTAATTTTGCCGGCAGATTCTACTACGTTGCATAGAAATGGCATTTCACTGTCTGCCCTCAGTAATATACAAAGGCAGCACGGGATTCTCTAAGATAACTACTTTGTACGCGTTTAATTCTTCGTCCACGTGCTTCAAAGCAACATCAATAGCTGCCAGTTCTGCAGTAGTGCTCGAGGGTGTACGGGGTATGGAAGTACCCGTCTCATATATGTTGACGGGTTGTAGAAAGCTGCAGGGCACTTTGGGCGTTGCTGGGCACAGATCTGTCGAACCGAACCCCGGACATCGATGTGCCAGGCAAGCACGCTCGCCCACGGCTGCTCCTCCAGCGCTCCCACCAGCATAAATAAATATATGGTGTCATCAATCGTGGTTATGCCGGTTGTGTAAAGTTTGCAAACAGATATCAATGATAGTCGTAACACTTGCCTTAATGGGAA
The DNA here is from genome assembly GCA_013339685.2 of Hyalomma asiaticum. Lineage (NCBI taxonomy): Eukaryota > Metazoa > Arthropoda > Arachnida > Ixodida > Ixodidae > Hyalomma > Hyalomma asiaticum. The sequence goes on from JABSTT010000138.1 coordinate 77,918, forward strand.
TAACAAAAGTCGTGGCATATCGCTTCTCATGATATCGATTCCCACAATGCGTTGGATTAACCGGAGCCTTTCCTCTCACATGCGCATCAGAAAAAGCTACGATAAATATAATGGCTGTTATAAACATTACTAAGCCAGTTGGTATGTTTGTGCTATTTGAAAAACACTCAAAGCGGTTATATGGGCTATGCGGAAAGTGGAATTGTTATGCATTTCTTACGCTACCAAAAGAAAGAAAAAAAAATATGAAGTATGAAAGACTAGAGGACGGCAGATAGCCACATTAAAGACAAGTGTTCAGCCTATCTCCTGTCCTCTCGTCTGTCTTCCTCCTTTTTCTTTCTATTGTTAGCTCTGGAAATACACTACAAGTATATTTTAACATCTTGTTGTTGTTCTGTGGAGTTTAACGTCCCAAAACCTGCCCCAATTATGAGAGACTCCGTAGTGGAGGGCTCCGGAAATTTCGACTACCTGGGGTTCTTTAACGTGCACTGACATCGGACAGCACAGGGGCCTCAACATTTCGCCTCCATCGAAATGCAGCCTCCGCAGCCCGGATTCGATCCCGCAAACCTCGGATCAGCAGCCGAGTACCATAGCCACTAGACCACCGTGGCGGGGCTATTTGAACAACATGACTCTTTCATTATTCATATGCAAAAAAATTTGTCTTGAATTTTGTGAAGATTTGTTTGACGCTCATTCGATTCGCGCTTGGCTACTGTCGATTCTGACGACGACTTTATTTGCAGCAATAGCATCCTGTAATGGACCTCCGTGATGTCGCCCTTCAAGGTAGCTGGCGAGTGTACGAGAAGAGCGAACTCAATGTGTGTTGCTCTTTAATTCCGTCACGGGGTATCGTCCTACAAAAATCATACTGATAGTGTCATAAAGGTAGGCGGAAAGCTATAGGGTACAAGAATGTCAGAGTGCATTACAGTTCCGGTAGTAGTATTCTACCAAGAGTCACCCTGGTATTCTATTGAAGGCTGCAAGGAAGTTTCAGCAGAGGGCAGCTCTCCTTAAACAGTCATAGTTCATGGAAGGTCTTTAATTCCGCTGACATTTGCGGCATCAGAAATGCGCACGTTAATAAAGAGCACGCACCTGAACGCATACTAAATCTCCATGAGCAGTATGCAGCTAGTCTTCGTTTGTACTGCACTCTCTGTAAAGCGGGGGCGAATAAACTACTTGGTTCAAAGACATATTTCATTAAAGTGTATGAACGGCTTTGTACAAGGGGTATGTAAAGTGCGAGGAAAGATCATGAGAAAATGTTAATAGCCGAAATCTTCATGAAAAACATGCATTTTTTTCTTCTACCTATTGACCAATACTTGCTAAACTCACGCGATGATTGAGTAATGAGTGCAGCAGAGAATGTCAGAAAAAAAGAAAATATGCCTACCAATTACATGCAGGTAATCATAATATTGTTGAATGCAATATCTGGGCACGAAACGTTTTTATTTAGGGATCGCCATTGCAATGCAAAGGGACTTCAAATCATTTGATCATTGAAAGCAGCAGTTCCTTTAACTAATGAATTCAAATTCCTTAACGTGAGCGCGATGATAATTAAAAAGATAAGCACTGGTGCATTCAGAGTCCATTTCAGAGGAACTACCTGGAATTCATCAGACAACATAGCACCCGATCAAATCCATCAAATGGCCCCGCCACGGTGATCTTGTGGCAATGGTACTCGGCTGCTGATCCGAGGGTCGCGGGATCGAATCCCGGCCGTGGCGGTTTCATTTCGATGGCGGCGAAATGTTGAGGCCCGTGTGCTGTGCGATGTCAGGGCACGTTAAAGAACACCAGGTGGTCAAAATTTCCGGAGCCTTCCACTACAGCTACTCTCAAAATCAGAGCGGGTTTTGGGACGTTAAACCCCACATAACAACAACGAGAAAGCCATCGAATGAGTTTTCTCCTCTGTAAACATGCCTCAGTGGTAACTCACTCAGCGAACACTCACTTGTCCCAACGTGCGTGTCCGCGTAGAATATACTTAACCTTAGCGATATTTTTAGCCATCACATGGTGGAACGGCGAACAGTGTGTGGTATATTATGATATTAGGATTCGGAGGTATAGCTTTATATTATGACGAGGCCAGATATACCTCACTTCGAGGTGCTTCTCAACGATCTGGGTAACAGTGCCAGTATATCTCACTATATGCATATATACGGAACACGTGGCTAAGGAGAACGGTGCACGTGACATTTTATTTATTTTTATTTATTTCACAATCCTGCAGGCCATGGCAGGTCCAAGCAGGAATGGGAAGTGAAAACATAATTAGTATAAATCGGGTTACAAATGACTAACGACATTAGCTATCAAACAGGGTAGAGAGAGAGAGAGAGATGATGGGCGGAAGGCAGGGAGGTTAACCGGAAGGAAGATATCCACTTTGCTACCCTGCACTGGGGAAGGGGTGAAGGGAGACAGGAAAGGAATGGAAGAAAAGAAGAAAGCGAGAAAGAGAGAGGTCAACTCGCGCACACACACAAGCACGGCATGTGTCAGAGATGGTTCATGAGGCCCGTTGCGCGCAAAAACTTGAGCACAGCCTTCGTGGCTTTCCGCTGCGAGACACTATCGTTCCGGCATTCCAATATGGTTTGCTCGGACAGCGGTTGACCATCAAGGCGTGATAAGTCTGCGGCGAGAGTCTGTCGCTGGGAGCAGTACCCAGGGCAATCGCAGAGGACGTGTGCAATCGTTTCCTCGCTGCCGCAGTGAACACAGGCAGCACTATCTTCCAGTCCAATGCGATGGCCGAAACTTCTCGTGAATGACGTGCCTAGCCACAGTCGGCAAAGTACGGTCGTTTCATAGCGGGTAAGCCCATGCGGAACTCGAAGTTGCAGTGATGGGTCGAGGCGGTGTAGACGGGTATGTAGAAGGCCAGGAGTGTTCCACTGCGCTATCGTCATATCACGCGCAAGCGAGCGTAGTTTTCTTGCTGCATCCGTTCTTGACAGTGGGTAAATCACTATTACATATAATAGGAACTTAGTAACAAACAAAAAGATTCACAGCATATCGACGGGGTGAATGACGATGAGTGGGCGAAGCTCCGGAGGGAATCATCGGTAAACCGTGAATCCTCCGTGTAATTCGCCCGGTCGATCATCATGTAAAGACGTGACAAACACTGTGTGTATATATGTAAATCAACTTTTATTTGTTCTTAGACGATGGACGGCTTGCGTTCTAGTAACATTATAGTAAGTAGTTACATTCTAGTAAGAGGGAGAGGCCACAGCGTCTTACGCAGCCCCTTGCACAGGCCGGAACGCGCATCGCGTTTGCCGACGCCATCACATGACTGCTGAGTGAGTATAAGGCGGAGAGGCCACAGCGTCTTGCACCAGCTTCTTACACAGGCCGTAACGCGCTAGCACAAACGCGTACAAACGCGCAGTCTTTCGTTAATGTTGGGTACTTAGTGTCATCGTAGTGCATGTGTCCATGTGCGCTTCGTGGCGTAGTGGCTAGCGCCGCGCGTTCGGAAGCTAGGGGTCCCTGGTTGGATTCCGCGCTTCGGACACAACGTTCGGAATTTTAGGGGCGAAGCTCCTTAAAGCGGAACCCGTTCGTCCCTCGTCGTAGTCGTAGTCGTAGTGCGTAACCAGTCTTACGCTTTGACCTCCAAGGTGGTGCCGGTGGGAGATTTCTCCTGTGCGTTGTTGAACAATAAAAAAAATTGGCAGCGTGCGAGTTAACTAAAAGCCGAATTCTTCTGTCTCTCATTCCCCATTAGCAGCCATTGGCATGTTCCAGTAGGAAACGTTAGTAGAAGTAGAAGTGTTAAAAGCCGACTTCTGCTGTCTCTCATTCCCAGTAGCAGCCATTGTTTACCTCCAAGGTAGTGCCTGGTGAGATTTCTCCTGTGCGTGATTAAACAATAAAAATTTTGTTCAAAACGCCGTTGATTGATGAAATAAACCAACGAAAGACGCCAGATGTTTTCTAAAAGCAAAACGAAAAGACGCCAGATGTTTCTAAAGCAAAACGAAAAGACGCCAGCTGCTTAACGAAAGACGCCAGATGTTTCTAAAGCGAAACGAAAGGACGCCAGCTGCTTAACGAAAGACGCCAGGTAAAGCAATGGTTTTATAATCAAAACCATATCGCGATAAAGGTTTGTAGTTGACGATGCTCGTTGCCGTCGGTGTGTGCTCGTATGGATAAGGATGCCGAAAGGCGGGCGCGCAGGGCAGCGGCGGCGCGCGCTCGCAGACAGGACCCTGAAGTGAGAGCCCGCGAGGCAGAAGCGCGGCGGGAAGCTGCGCGACGTCGCCGCCAAGATCCTGCTGTACGGGAACAAGAAGCCACATCAGCAAGGCAGCGTCGGCAAGATCCCGCCGTACGTGAACAGATAAAACATTTAATCAATCGTTTCACGTCATTTTTATCAGGCGAATTAACGGAAGAAATTTCACGGTTTAACCGATGATTACTTCCAGGAGCTTCGCCCAATCTCATCATCATTCACCTCGTGGATCTGCCGTCAATTTTTTTTCTCATGGTCCAACAAGCGCGATCCGACACGTACGGCGACGATCGAGGAGAATGAGAGGAGCACTCCCGGCGCAGCCCGCGCAGCAGCCAATCGGAGAGCAGCGGCCCCTCCAACGCCATCTAGTGTCCATTCACCCAACCGCCATATTGCACACATCTCTATGGGACAGCGCCATCTAGGAAACTAGACGAGAAATGGCGATGACGACACAGAATTCGTACAGCGCCATCTAGTATATCGTCACCCAACTGCAGTTTGCATGCATCTCTATGGGACAGTGCCATCTATTGTATGCTAAGGGAGACGCTATTGGCTACGCAGGATGCATCGACAACCGAGAACCGCCCAGGTGATGCCATAAGGATCTTCGCCCCTAAAAGAAAACTAAAACAACAATTTCCATATGATTGCTACAGGAGCAACCTTCAAGATTGCATGGCGGTAGTATAGCGAAGCGGTATGCAGTGAGCGCGGAGGAGACGACGAAGACATGGACTGCGGGGCAGACGTGAAGAAGGGGAATAAAATGGCGGATGACAGCCGTCTAACTAAGTTTATGTTTTAGGGGCGAAGCTCCTTATGGCATCACCTGGGCCGTTCTCGGTTGTTGATGCATCCTGCGTAGCCAGTAGCGTCTCTCTTAGCATACAATAGATGGCGCTGTCCCATAGAGATGGATGCAAACTGCAGTTGGGTGACGATACACTAGATGGCGCTGTACGCATTCTGTGTCGTCATCTCCATTTCTCGTCTCGTTTCCGAGAGGGCGCTGTCCCATAGACATATGCGTACAATATGGCGGTTGGGTGAAGGTACGCTAGATGGCGTGGCGGTGTAGCTGCTCTCCGATTGGCTGCTGAGCGGGCTGCGCGGGGAGCGCTCCTCTCATTCTCCTGGATCGTCGCCGTACGTGTCGGATCGCGCTTGGTGGAGCATGGACGATGAGAAAAAAATTCCGAACGTTGTGTCCGAAGCGCGGAATCGAACCAGGGAGCCCTCGCTTCCGAACGCACAGCCCTAGCCACTACGCTACGAAGCGCACGTGGACACATGCACCACGATAACAGTAAATACCCAACATTAACGAAAGAGTGCGCGTTTCTAACGCGTTTGTGCTAGCGCGTTGCGGCCCGTGTAAGAAGCTGGTGTAAGACGCTGTGGCGTCTCCGCCTTATACTCTCTCAGCAGTCATGTGATGGCGTCGGCAAACGCGTTACGCGTTGATGATCGACTGGGGCGAACTACACGGAAGGTTCACGGTTTACCGATTCTCTCCGGAGCTTCGCCCACTCATCATCATTCACCCCGTGGATGTGCTGTGATTTTTTATGCGTTAGTTCCCAGGAGCAACGCAACATTTTGACGCTGCCGACTCTTCTGGAAGACCAAGTATGTGGGTTACCTCTTTCATCGACAAGGCATCGTCGGAGTCCCTTGCCTTCACCCGACACCAAGTGCACGGTGAGCCAGCGATGGACATTCCTCGCGAGGTTAGCTCTCTCGAACTGATCGACATCGTACTGCAAAAAGGTTCGATGAGCCGTCAAGCTCTTGTGCGAACGGGTTCGGTCAAGCTGAATCTGCAGTTCCAGACACTGAGTGAAGTCATGCTTGAGGCTATTGGCCGCGGGTCCCTGAAGCAGGAGACGCCTTTGGAGAATGTGAGCATGGTTTTGACAAATGTACAGCAACAACAGCGGTGCATGCTGCAACAAACCGAAGTAATGAGAGCGTTCACCAAGTAGCTCAATCAAGTTAGACGAGCGTGACTTCTTGTAGAGTCGGATGTTTTGGATCTGGCTTTGGCTGACTATTGGATCTGTTTTAGGGGCGAAGCTCCTTATAGCGGCACCCGTTCGTCCCTCGTCGTAGTAGTGTGTAACCAGTCTTAACGCTAGTACCACATCTTGACCTCCAAGGTGGTGCCGGTGGGAGATTTCTCCTGTGCGTTGTTGAACAATAAAAAATTCGCAGCGTGCGCGTTAACTAAAAGCCGAATTCTTCTGTCTCTCATTCCCCATTAGCAGCCATTGGCATGTTCCAGTAGGAAACGTTAGTAGAAGTAGAAGTGTAAGTGTTAGCTAAAAGCCGACTTCTTCTGTCTCTCATTCCCATTAGCAGCCATTGTTTACCTCCAAGGTAGTGCCTAGTGAGATTTCTCCTGTGCGTGATTAGACAATAAAAATTTTGTTCAGAACGCGGTTGATTGATGAAATAAACCAACGAAAGACGCCAGGCACCCGCTCGCCCTCAGCGCATGCCTCCTGCCCTCGGCGCGTGCTGTCTTGTGATAGAGAGAGAGAGAGAGAGCGAAAGGGGCGCGTTGACTATGGAAACGCTCTTTCTTAGATGAACGCTCTACAAGCTCGCAAAGAAGTACAACGCGCCCTCACCCGCGAGAGGCAACGTTGGCGCAGGTAGCGTCTCCTAGCCAGTTTCTTGATTGAGAAATACCGAATGCTCGCGTTGAAGAACCGTTGACCGGCCACCCATATATATATATATATATATATATATATATATATATATATATATATATATTTAGGCACTGGTCTTGATTTCCAACGAAGTGCCGGTGGGAGATTTCACTTGTGCATATAGTTGAACCATGAGGATTCGTAGCGTGCGCGTTAACTCAATTAATCCGGAACTCGGCACGATCTGCGATGAACCTCCCGAGCTTCGCCCACTCGTGATCATTCACTCCGTGGATATGCTGTAATTTTTTTTATAATGCATTCGACAAGAATATGTGGGAAAGTGACGAGACCAAGATTTTGAATATGCGGCGTTTTTTGGGGTTCCATTTCCAGGAAATCGTATGATTTACAACTTATGCACAAAACGCCAAAATGTTGGGACTTGTGGAAAACAAGCTTTCTGGTGGCTTTCCAAGGCAACACTGGAAAACGATGGGGTGCTGCGCTGCGCCTCAAATATACGTCTGGCTCTCTGCTGGAGTATTGTCTTGAGCCTTTTGCATTCCGCAGAGCCAAAGCTCCCGTCGTCTGCAGTTGTAGCCTTGGTAATTCAAGGCATCTTCACAGACATCCGCCCTGAAGTATAGGTCAATAATCCGAGAACATTTGATGACCATCTGCGATATATACAGACCCGCTTATTGCCAACATTTATTTCACAGTCGATCCCATGATCACTGTGAAAGAATCAATCCCTTGGAATTGTCTATCAAGGGGACTCTGAGGCGAGACCTGTTGCCACTTTAGGTTACGCATTTCGTTCACAAAACCTGTCTTCAATGACAAGCCCCAAGGAAACATCTACAAAGGCACAGTTTATCTTTTGTTATCAAGCTTACTTTATGCCTCTCTTATGGTATAAGGCACTGAAGTGAAGGCCCTCGTTGACAGTGGGGCTTCTGTCTCGATCATCAATAGCAGTACAGTGGGCGCCAGCCGTGCGCATGCTGTCAGAGAACTGTGTGTGCAAGCCTGCAATGGATCAATAAGTACGCATAGCGACTTGGTAACCCTAACTATTGAATTTCAAGGACAATCAATTACTATTGACGTGTTGGCTCTACCTGGTGTCACCTACGATTTTATTCTTTCCCGCCCAGATATGAAGAAACTTAAAATAAACATCTATTCGGACGACTAACTAATGGTCGACGACTACGTAAGACGAAAGGATCTCCCTAATCCATGTAGAGTCACAAAAATGATTTCCGGCCAGGAGAGCGCTAAATTGAAATACCCGGAATTTACACGTATGGGTGGCTACCTTCTAACGATGACATCTCCAGCCGTTCATTTCGAGCTTGCTGTCAAAATAGTGGTTCGCCAGGGTCCTTTTAACACGTCTAGAGATAAAAAAGGTATGGCTGAAAAAGGAGTTGAAAAAAAAAAATATTGGATGCAGATATTAGCCGCCCTTCTATATTCCCATTTTCTTCCTGCGTAATTATTTCTCTAAAGGAAGACGGAAGATTCAGACTCTACGGAGACTACTGAGCCCTTAATTGTCAAACGGAATAACTTATCGAATGCGCAGGAACGATGACATCATTGACGAAACTCGCGGATGTCGTTTTTTTTTTTTTTTTGCTAATAGACCTGCGCGTAGGGCTTTCCCAGATCTCATTGAGTGACGAAACGAAAAAGTACACCGCATTTATAACGCCCTTTGACTTGCTTCGGTACAACCGGCTACGATTTGGTAGGAAAAATTCTCCGGCGTGGTTTCAGGAGATTATGAATGATATCTTCAAAACTTACTTAGGCGTATTCTTCAACGTGTAAATTGATGATATCATCGTGTACTCAAAGACATAAGAGGAGCACTGATGTGACCTTTCGAAAGTTCTTAATGCTCTCAGCCTTGTTTACCTCAAGGTAAATTTCAAGAAAAGTGCTTTCTTTCAAAAGAAGGTGATATTCCTAGGAAGGGCATCCGATGGACATACCAAAAGTACGAAGCAAGAATCGGTTAAAAAAATTCCAATGTTGACAAAGCCTTCTGACGTGCACTCTCTGCGTGTTTTCCTTGGACTCGCTGGTCACTTCAGTGCACTTATCAAAGACTATTCGCTGAAAACCAGGCGCTTCGCGCGTTTGAATCAAAAAGACACCTTTCTAGTGGAGCAACCAGTGCGAAGCTGCCTATCGTGAACTGGTAAAGCTCATATCGTGGGATCCCATCCTGCGAATACAAGACTTTTCTCTTCCCTTCGTGCTTAACACTGACGCATCGCATTGTGCGACCGGGGTGGTTGTATATAAAAAACATCCAACCAAGCTGATGAGACGGAGCATTACGTCGTGGGGTACTACAGTTACACACTGAAAGCAGCCGAGATAAATTATTGAACAACAGAAAAAGAACCTTTGGCTGTTTTGAAAGCAGTTCAGTATTTCGAACTTATCTTGATGGTGCCAAATTCATGCTTTTCACAGATCATAAAGCCTTGATTCACCTTTTGCATATGGCACAACCAAGAGGATGCATTGCAAGATGGGTCAACTATCGCTATAGCTATGCAGACACATAGGGAATGTTGTATAACAAGTAAAGCGCATGTACATCAGAACGTAGTGAACTGTAATAGTTCGTGGGATGCGAAACATCGTAAAGGCATATATGACTCCCTAGGCTCGCAACATAGCCTGTAATTGAAAGTGTCAGACGATGGATGCGTTTAGTATTTACAGGCTGTACCACTTAACTTGAGGCTACGTTGCGAGGTTAAGCGGTTATATTGGTTTTTACGAACTTGCGAGCACAGCAAGCTTTTTCTGTTGACTGTACATGCGTGCTGTTAAAAGCAGAAGAATGAGGAATATTACTCTTCATGTTTTCTCCCATCGATGGTCATATCAGAGAGATAGATTCCCAAATTCTCTAAACGCCCACACTGTTACCTTCATTGAAACAACGTATGTGACATATTGACACGTGCAGTTGTTTTGGTTCATTTAAGGGGAACGCCATTATCACTTTATGTTACGCGCAGCGTAGGCCACCCTTATCTTGCATGCCACTTGGGGAATCATGTCGACATTTCTTGAAACCTTGCAGGCTTGACGAGCACATTTGAGTGATCTCAGGTAGTTCAGAGATAATGCAAGAACGTGCTATGACGTGTGTATAGAAGCCGGCGCATTTCACCGCTTGTCAGTTTTTTCCGTCGACCAACGACTTCTCACACCGCCATTGCTTTGCAATGTGATCGGCTTTGTTTTGCTGGGCATAGGTTCCCCAATAAAGAGTTCGTCTGATATTGTCCTGAGTTCTGCTGTTCTTAAATGGTCACGGCCACATGAGCATATATTCTATGACCGAACGTCCCATTTTTCTAAGGCCAAAATAAAATGACTGTCTCTACCAAGAAACCACCAATCATCCAGTTCACACCTAAAACATTCCATTCTTTCAGCGCTGTTCATGCGGAGCTCAAGCACAGAAACTTATATTACGACGAATTACTCCAGCACTTACCTATTGATGCGAGCACCAGCAAAACCAGCACTTTTGCCATGCTACCTTCAGTAAGAGCTTTCTTCCCGGCCCAGCGCTATAAGGACTTCCGCACTGCCAGTTCATATACGTTTCACGAAGCTGCAAAATCACATCGGAGCAAAATGCACGGCAGGAAACAATATTTCTTATGGCTTGACAGCGCGAGTAAACACCTCCAGGACAATAGAAGTGCAGCAAGCTTTGTGCCTTTCAATACATGTTGCTTACACAACTGTGATAATAAAGTCACTTTTCGAAGAGAGAAATGTCAGTCACTTTGTTCGATTTCTTATGTGCAAAAGCGTGTCTAGTCTGAAACGCCCCATCCATAATCGTAGTTAGAAACACATTATTTAGTCTACTTTTTTGGATGTTAAACTTTTCTCTCCATGACACTTTAACGTCTCCTTTCGTTTAACACCATAATCTTGTCTTACTTGATTATAGTCGCCATATCCTATGTCAAACAGGATGCGTTTATTGTATTGACTCATTAATAAATAACACAGTGAAAATATTCATTGGTATCCTGATTTTCGACCCACTTTGCTCCAATTTTCTGGTGGAAGTCCTCTACCAATTAGCTTGAATTAACACAATTTCCAAGCTGATGTCCCAAGTAATGATGCACGTGCAAAAGAAATTTATTATTTGTTCTTTATTCATCAGATACCCCGCAACGTCCATAGGCGTTAAATAAGGGTGTTACAACGTTCCCTACAATATTTCTTCGTTCGTACATATACATTAATGCGTAAATACAAGCATAAATAGATCACACATAAATACGTCATTATTCATGTTACAGCAAGGTGTTCCACTATAGAATAAAATACATCTCCTTTCACACAATGTTCCCGTTCTTCAGACAGCCGACTCCGCTGCTTAATTGTTCTATAGAAAAAAGTGATTTGGCATAGATATTCATTTTATTTAGATATTGTAGAACTTTGCAACTATGATCAAAGCACCTTGAAGTGTAATCAGTTTGTGTAGGTAAATTTTCTTATTAATTCCACTTTTATTAGAGCAAAATCAAATTAAGAAACATAATCTGTTGATAGCGGCGAGCAGAGACACATTCCCATCCTAGTTCTGTCTTCGCCGAAGTTCAGCGCACCCTCCTTTCGAACCGTCCTGAAATGAAGCTGATGGCACCATTTTGTACTTTTTCAAGAGCATAAATATAGCTAATCTCGTCGGGGTCTCACACGACGCAACAGCATTCGAATAATTGTCTAATACACGAGGTGTATGCCATGCGTTTTCAATTTATATGTCAGCACACTAAGTATCTCTGAATGAAGTTTAAAGCTTTACCAGTTTAGCTATGAGAGTGTCCATGTAAGGTGTGCACCAACATTCAGTCGATAGTAGCCGCTCCAAACAATTTTTGCGTGATCAACGGCCGTTGAAACCTGCCTTTTTAAAAAAGCAGCGCCATAACCCGTTTGAGTCGATTGAGTTGTTGGCTTTTCAGATGTCCTCGAGTCGATTGCCTTTGAATTTGCCCGTGTGACACGAATATTAGTCGCTAAAGGAGCGACTAATACGAATATTAGTCGCCAAAGCGTGGGAATTTCAAAGCGTGGAAATTAGGACGTGGCGTTGCAACCACAATATGCTAACAGAGAAGGACTGTAGGAAAAATATCTCCAATGATTTGTCAAGCACCAGTTGCGGTTCAAGGGGAGCGTTCTACCGAACAAATATGCAAGCTCGCTCATGCCAATGGATATTTATTAGCAGAAGGGAAGACGTCAAATTGACGACTGCCTCATGCAAAATATAACATACACAGCTAGGGAAACTAAAAAAGCATACTAACCGTAAAGGTGTTTAAAAATATCACGTCAAACAGATGGATGCAGCGAGAAAAAGAACAACAGCATCGCAGCTGGTGAGAAAAGAATTTTCTGCAAGGAGGAAGAAAAATGCATGAAAGAAAGGCCAACCCCGCCGAGTTCTGTGAGATCTACAGGAAAATAGTAAGGGTCGCAGCGAAGTTTCCTTCTAAGCTGACAAATAGCAGACAAGCTGCTGAACGCGAACCGAAGTTGACGTCAAAAAAGACGCAGTAGTTCCACGTGTGACTGTTCAAAAGGTTATGGATCACCAATAACAATTGCCCCGAGGACAAGACATACGAAAAGAAAATATAGTTGGCCCCTCTGTCATAGGCATCGGTATAAAATGAACGTGAAACCTGTCTTCGCACATAAGTGGCAAATTGGCGAAATGAAGGGCGGGAGATGGCTTGAGTGCTCTGTACATGTGAGCCCTTTGCATGTACACATCATCGGCAGCTAGACATTTCACAGAGATCTTCTACAGTTGCACACGAGCGAAAGCTCTCGAACGACACATTTCTGCGGAGACAATGCAATAAATGCGCCAGGGCTCTGCGCAAACCTGCCATGAACCAGGAGCGCCCGAAAACAGGGGAACCTTACCAGCGAAACTGATCTATTTTTCAGCGGATCGTTTTGTCAACGCACATTTCGCTTTGCTAAAGAGACATCATTTGCTTGTGGACGGCCGTATTTTCGTTCCTAAAATAAAGCGCGCCACAACGAAATTGGCTATCATATACATCTCACAAGACAAGTTATACAGCGGCCGTGGCTGAAGGAAGGCGCCGGCATGACGCCGAAGCCTGCCCGCCGATATAGGCGTCGAAACTACTGAAACGCTAACTACTGGCGCGCATATTAAATGCGACACTTTGCGACTTCGTTCCATTGTTCCTAGGTGGCGGTACCTCCGCTGAAAACCAAGAGTGCAGTGAAAGGGAGGCGATGTCAATTTAAGAGCCGTTTTGCTTGATCTATACGTTTGCTTTAACCGAACATCAATTAGATGCAAATTGTAAAGCTGTCTAGAAAATATATGAGAGGCGCCTTATCCTTCCCATTGCAAGTATGTCGGCAGCGTAGTCTTTTTTTTTTTGTCGGTAGTGCTTCCAACTCCTACCGCCACACCCTGGCCGGTTGTGGCTTCGAATCCCAGCGGGCGGTAGTCTTTCAATCTGAAATACGCGTTTATTTTTCGGAAATCTACTTCCGTTACGGAAGTACGTCATAGATTTCTTCGTAGACCCCGGCATAAAACACTTTCGTGTTAAAACTGGGTAGCTGGAGCCTAGCAAAGGGTACACAAAATTTTATGTAGACTGCCGCAGGGGATGATGCAGCAGTCTACATTCAAACATCTCCAGATAGAAAGAAATAGCGAAGCTTTGCTTAGGGCCGCAAGAATGGCGAAGGTGATGTGCATTTGGATGGTCAGTGTTATTCCAGCAACCTGTATTTCTTCGTTGTCCGAGTGCTCTAACTTCCTGAACGTGCTGGATTATGGCGACGCCTGATGTCACAACTGCAATGTCCTTGTTCGTGCGAAAGATTACAGGAGCGGTTGTCTTGGGCTTACGGACCCGGCGCGTGCGTCTGTAGAGCAGGAGTTCCGAATTGGCCGCCGAGCATTCGAGGCGCGGATCGCGGAGGCCCTCCCGCACCGCCTGAACGGCCGCCTGCATAGTATGCTCTACGTAGCCGTCGTTCCCCTCGGTAACACAGAGGGTGATGTCGTCGGTGTACAAGCTGTGGTGCAAGCCTTCTATTTCTTCTAGTTTCTGAGGTAATCGGAAGAGCACGAGGTTAAACAGGATGGGGGATATGACGGAGCCCTGCGGTGTGCCAGTGCACCCCAAGTCTATATATATGTTCTGCGATTACAGGCCGCCGATCGTTATGCGGGCCCGTCGGCCAGTTTTCTAGCCCAGTCCCGGTGCTCGTATGCTTTCAAGTATTGCGGTGTGTTTAACACCGTCGAACGCCTTTTTGAGGTCAAGCCCGAGAATTGCTTTTGTGCATCGTGTGGGACTATCGACAATTTGATCTTTCATTTGAATCATCAATTCTTGCGCAGAGAGATTACGACCGAATGCCTGCATCGTGTGTGGTAGCATGTCTCGTTCCTCGAGGTGGTCGGTAAGGCGAGCGAGAACCACGTGCTCCCTTACTTTACCGACACACGACCTCACGGATATCGGTCGAACATTATCGATGTGCACCCATTTGGCCGGTTTAGGACCATGTTAATGCGCACCGTTTTCCATGGCGTCGGTATCTCGCCGACATTCCATAACTAGTCCATGTAATACCCGGGCGCCGATTTTATGTTCAGCCTGTGCAGAACCGCCATCACCTCTGCAATGCTGACGTCCTCGTCTAGCCGCGCGTTACGCTGTCTCGTATAGAAATGGTGCGCCACTGAGCCAAGTGCCTTAACGTAGCAAGTTCGCACAGCATCGAGAAACTACGGACGTACCTTCGTAATCGTTTATTAGTCTGGTGATCGTATATGCGCGTGCGCTGCCCTGGTCACCTGCGGATCCAGGAGGTGCCGGAGGAGCTGTCACGTTCTGATCATTCCAAACTGGTTTTTCCATGCCGTCGTAGACTTCATCCCATTGTGTTCTGCATGGGTGTAAAACGTGGTCTTCGATGTCCTTGTTTAGACGTGCTATGCACCTGCGAAGCGTGAGGTTATGCCATTGATGTGTCCACCTTTCTTGCAGGCTACGCTTTATGTCCCACATGTGCAGCATTCTGCTGTCTACAATCTCTAAGTCTTCTTCCGGCGGCACTTCCCGCCTTCCTGCTCCTACGTCCCGCTTGAGCGTCGCAGTCCAGCTCTCGATATCCTCGACTGCTGCACTGCTGCGATTCTGTTCTTTTCGGGTTTCGCGAAACACGTCCTGGTCGACCAGCGGGTAGTGCTTGCCCTTCGCGCAGTTACCGCGATGGCGGCGGTCGTGATGCGGTCCCAAATCGACCTGGATCTCGATCACCGAGTCATCGCTTCCCAGGTCCTTTTGCGCGTTGTGCCACCGCTCCCCAGCGACATTCATAGTAAACCGGACATCGGGCGAAGTGTCCCCGCATACGCTCTTGCCACGGTGTGTGGGCTAGGAAGGGTCCTTAACGAGCTCGAGGCCCTCGTTCAGAGCGTCATCCCACAGGCGCTTACCCTTCGAAGCATCGCATCCGTATCCCCACTCCCCATGGGAATCGTTGAACTCGCCCGCGATGACAATAAGAGCCCATCACAGGCTGTCACATACGTTTCGCAGTAATGTGTTAAAGTGGCGTTCGGCTTTCTGTGCGCTGTACACGTTCAGTACAAAAAGAGCAGTGCCGCCCACTTTTTGGCGGAATCAGTTCTATCAGCAAGTGTGGTATGCTAACGTTCTGCAGGTCATGTTGGGCCTCGGTGAAGTAGCGTCTTACTAGCCTGGCCGCGGCCGGTGGTGCTCCCCTGGTCACGGCCTCGTCTGTTGCTTTGTAACCTGCCAGTTAAGCGAGCAAGATATGTAGTGAGGTGCACATTATGTATGCTCGATGTAGGATAATCATTTCAGTTGTCAGTAATTGTTGCAGAATTGCCCGTGAAATAAAGTTCTTGTCGTATCACCAATTTGTCGTATCACGAAATCTGACCTTGAAATGACGTTGCCAAGCAACCAAGCGAAGCTATGTCTGTCAGCATCACCTTGTATGGCCTCGACATTAGGCTACATCGCGTACCATGACGTAACGACACGTGATCGAATGACAATGACGATGAAGTAGATGAAGATGATGGAGAAGACGGTAAAGCTGAAGAGGAAGACGATGAAGATGATGATGAAGAAAGCCCGGACCACTCAAGCGCCTATTAGCTTCGCTGCCTCGCTAGCGTTGCACAACTAGTGCAAGCAGCGCTAATTTTTTTGTGAAAAAATGTGTCACTTTCTTGTGGTTACTTATCACAAAAGCTTATCAGAGACCCAACAGAAAAGTAGAAAGCTGAATGGACCATTAGTATGTGTCAGTACAGTTGAAAATAAATTTATCCCGGCGTCATTTGGGATACAAAATTTTATTGTTTTGACGCATCGTTAACTTATACATGTCGCCTGTTAGCGGCTTAGTTGGCTATCGGATGATGATGCTGAAAAAATGCGAGCTAGGGTCACTTGGTCTCAGCTCCAGGCATCAAAGAATTGGGGAAGCTTGTGCTAGTGGTGCAAGGCTGGCGAAGCAGCGAAGCTGATGGGCACTTAGACGGTCCGGTTTGTCCCCCAACAATTGCATTTCGTTGGGGTCCGAGGCTTCAGGAAACGTCTCGCGAAGCACTGCGACTGAGAGCGAATGCTTCTCAAGGTTTCGCATGGAGCTAAGCGTCAATTCTTTCTCGTCAAACCAGAGAGGGCGGCAGAAGTGGCAGGCGTGGCCTCGGCATGACAAGAGTGTGGAAATGGGCTTGTTGGCACTACATAATTCGCCCATGTTCATTCTCAGACCTGTGTAAAAAGTGTTTGCGCTAAGTAACCAATTAAACTCGACATGACGCCGTCCCACCTGTTTGGTATAATTCACTTCTGTACGAGCTGCCTGGATGCCACGAGAGGACTCATGCTCTCGCGGCGCGATGGTATGCACAAACGCATAGCACTGCGAGAAGCTATGCACCGGACAAATCGGCGCGCACTGCCTCTCTCTTCTTCTTCTGCTTCCACGTGAAACACATTCACCCGCCAGCCGCAGCTTTGCCTGTGCAGTGGTGGACTGAGGATCGTGAAACAAGAAAGAAGCCACGTGAGAACGCCGCACATTGAGCATTTTACAGAAGCACACTTCGGGACCAGTGCTAATGATGGTAGTTTTTCTGCGGTGGGACTTTTTCACGCCGTGCTTAACAGCATCGCTGTTAAAATTTGTCAGTTTTTCTGATAACAATTAAATACACATTACGTGGGCACTAAAGTACGTAGACATTTTTTTCCGTTTCTTTAAAAAAAAGCGAAAAATCGAGGTACTTTACTGTGTACTACTATGAAGCTGCATCCGTCAACATAAAGTGCATGAATACCCTGAAAGTCGGCTGACAAACAGTATTTATTATGTCCCTGTCAGTGAACAGTGGAGGGCGCTTCTCCTTCATAAAATTGTTATCTCTGCTAAATATTTAACGCATACATCAGGCTGGACCGTAAGCTAACATTTAGGAGTCACAGTGGCAAGGCCACGGCAGAATGATGACAGAAGCCGCACGTGAAATGCCAAACACCCATTTTATTCCATTAAAACATCTTCTTTTGAGGCTAATAGTTATTGCTCAAAAATTGACTTCTGGAAAACCTTGGGGCTTTCACATCTGTAATGCAAGCACGTATATACATTTAATAAACGCACAATATTAGAGCAAGCTAGTGAACGCAAATGAACATTTTTTCAAGATCTATGTACACTAGAGGTTTTTCGAGGCGTATACGGCCTGGGCATCTTGCATCCATTATTTTTATTAGATGTAGCGTTTGAGTTCGGACAGACGTGATTCTGTGCAGTAGGAATAAATTGATCGATGTCCATGTTTTCCTTAGGTATAATACTAAGAAGGACATGCGAGTGAAGGCCAATAATGCGTGACGGTCGTAATTTCTGGCTACTTTGCGTTGGGGTGTGACCAATAGATATTAGATGACGTCCGTGCGGGATAGTATGGTCGTCAAATCTTTGTGCCCCCGCTAAAACTTCCACCCCACACCCATGAAAGAAATGGAAAAATCAATGCGTGAGAACACGCAGCGAAAATTATCTGCCCTCCCGTAATCAAGAATACGCAAGCATCAAATGACTATGGCAAAGCTGGTTGATTGGATGTGCATTGGTCAAATCCCTCTGAAGAGGCTTTGGAGCACGAATGCATGGCTGGCGAAATCGCGAGCGTTGAGATTGCCAGGTAGCCCTGCTCGAAGCGGTGCAATTAGAATGCGCTGTCTGGGCCGATCAAGCAGGCATTAATTGGAAAGTAGGATCTCTTGCAGCCAGCTTCGGTTAACCTTAAAGTCGCGGGATCGAATCCCACCCGTGGCGGCCGAAGTTAGATGTACACAGAAGCGCTTGAATCTCGCGTACTGTGCAATGCTAGTTCCCGTTAAAACGCCTGGCGCTCCAAATTTCCGCAGCCCTGCGCTACGGCGTCTCTAATAGTCACATAGTGGTGTTGGTGCGTAACCATCTCTCGCTGGCTGCGCTAGTTTTGGCTAAATTCAACACGAGAAATTTGTGTTGACCACTTTACATAGCTCTATTCCTGCCTGCATATGCTCTCGCGGAGGAGTGGGCAACTTTTTTTTTGGTCGAGGATGTACGCTGCAGCTGGAGTGCTTTCCGATTTCAGCTGTTCTCCGAACTTAAATATGGAGGACACCTGGAATAATTTAATTACGGCTATGATACCTTCATCGAGTTATGGCGATTGATAAGTGGTGTGGCAGCCTTTATTGCATGATACATACTCTTCCTGGACTACCACTGTTTCCTTACCTTGCCACTTTTGTTATAAAGAACATAATGCTGAATATGCACACCCCATTCAGATGATTCTTTTCCTTGTCTGTGCGATATACAACTGTGGGTATTTCAAGTGATCCTAAATCGTTTTTCTTTACTTTTACGGTACATGCCCATAACGCAGTTGGCGAAAGTGAAACTACTCCAGTGATTTCGCGTGGGTGTTACCTACCACAGCACTTATCAATCAATAGTGACTTCGATGGGATCACATTTGCTTTATATGACATTCGTAGAAATAGAAAAGCCGTCTTTTTTTATCGAAGGAACGGCAGGCTTAATATACACATAGAAAGAAATATCATGCCCAAATATCATAACAATTTAGCTATGATATAGCTAAGTTTTCACAGTTTGGTCATGTTGACGTCTGCATATCGGAATGAAGCGGAGAGAGTGTGAAATGAGGAGAAGTAGAGCTCATAAATAAAGAAGCGAAGATAGTGAAATAAAAGGACAAAATATGTAATAGTTATTTGTGAGGCGACATTCGATCTCGGGCACCCATTGCCTGAACGACGAGTATCGAACCGCCAGGGTATACAGCTAGACTGGCCGAACATGCATTAATGCGAACTAATGTAAGATTGCATCGCACCGAATGCCTGCTATGGACGTGATCAACTGAAAAAGAGATGAACTGCATTAAAACGGACAGGCGGGCTGGTTGGTTTGACATCGTAATGCAACTTTTGCGCACGCAACACGGACCACAAAGAAAAGGTACACAGGACCCGCGCTGGTCCTGTGTACTTTTTCTTTGTGGTTTGTGTTGCGTGCGCAAAAGTTGCATTATGAAAAAGACAGGTAGAAAGAGATACGCAGGGAGACTGAGAAATAGTTAAAAAGTGAGAGTGATAGGGCATATATAGCGCAAGAAGACTTACGTGCCGCTATGCTGAAAAATTCCTTCTCCATTGCTGAACGTTCCAATGCACTTATAGGCCCTCACACCTCCGCTGATGATTGGTATTTCAGAGATCAGAGCCACGCCTAATTTTCTTGTTTTTCTTTTTCGAAAGCTGCTTCGGAAATGCATGCGTCTTCAATTTTTTTCATGAATTTCTCTCTAAGTGACCTACCTTCTTATTACTCAGTTGGTAGGGGCACATGCTCTCCTCCCTGGTTTCCAGTTGGTATTCGGGGTCTTTGCTTCTGATCCTCACTATTGACGCCTCCGTTGTTAGTTCCATCCTCGTCTTCGTAATAGTCATACGTAAGATCAGCATCGCCGTTTATAGTTCTGGATTGCACGTCTGTTTCAAATAAGTTGCATAAGCATCACAGAGGAATACCATTCAATTTTTTAATTTCATGCAGCTCACTAGACCTGTTGTGTACGTGCTTCTTTCCAACCATAAGGATCAAAAGAGCACACAGGGGGAGCACACTATTATTATGACCGCTTCAAGAGCTGCGTGAGAACGCCTACAGCAGCTAATAACTCGCGGTCTGAAAATTACGTTGCAGAGATGAAGCAGCCGGACACATTGACGCACAATTCAGGCACAGCCGTTTTTATTGGATGAGCTGCGCTTATGGAAGAACGGCTTCCTGGGATGTCCTTGGAAGACAGTTTTTGCAAAACTACACTTTTGAAATGTGTGAACCTTGGTTGTTCGATTCGTTTGATTACCCGAGCATTCGCTTGAAGAAGGTTTTGGGCCTCACATTTATCAGTATGGTGTGCCAGTTCCAGTAGCCGATGAAATACGGTATAAATCTAGGATGCACGAACCGGAGAAGCTTTGCGACGTTGCTGCGGATAAGAGCCGGTGGAGTCAACATCCTTCACGAGCCTTGGTATTTTCTGATACGGTGTTTATGTTTATGTTTCATTTTTTGGGGCACAAACTGTCGTGACAAACAGGCAAACTTTTAAAAATTTATTCGCAAGTATTTAGCTTGGAACATTAAAAACATTTTGTCTCTTCTTTACGAGACTCGCATTCAGTGAAAAGGGTGCTCTGAGAAGCGTGTTTTTTAATCAACTAATGGAGGAATTCGGTGCGTAACAATTATGAATTTCTTGATTTGTAATGCCCAAGCACGTATAGTATCAAGGAAACGTGGAAGAAATTTTTCGCCTTCTCCAAAAAATACATTGTAACAAAAATAGTAACGTCGGCGTCCAAATCCGATATGATTATTTCTGCATGTGAACGTTATGGTTTCGCAGCCGAAATACGCGTTCCATTTCTTTGTCACTTGTGGGTGCATGAACTATACACCAACAGTCGATATTCCCAAAATTCAGATGTTTAAAATCAGTGCGCTTTTTTTAAACGTTATTGGTACCACGATTTGTAATAAGAATAAAAAAAGAACTCACTCGGTTTGGCTTGGATGATTTCAGCCACTGTAAGATTCATAAAGAGTTTGGTTCTTGAGAAAATGCGAGTTGGTTTACAACACAGATCGCAATTCAGGCAGTGCACTCTCAAATTATGAAAGCACGCAGGTATTTTGAAGGCATATTTCTACGGAAAACAAACACAAACCTAAATGCTATTCCAGAAATTTCTGTCTCAGCCTTGGCAAGTTCTATAACAAGGGTATTTCAGCTGTACTGTACTATTGTACCGTAGTATGGGCACGACCCACCTCGGCAGCCACAGAGGAGAAAATACTAAGAAGACAAGCAAGAAATAGCCGAGCTTGAATGTTCTGAAGCCACCACATGACGAAAAAAAAAGTCGTGGCTGTTCTTTTGAAACACTAATATCCAGCGTAGCATTGACGGCTCAGCAAAGGGGCTTTGTCCTCGCGACTCCTGGTGATTAGCCTTTTTTCTTTATTATTCCGATATTAATATCTGTTTCTGGGACATATTGCTGAGCCATTTCGTTCCTCACTTGAGGCACTAAGTTTGGCACTAAGACAACAAACAAAGTAAGACACGAAACGGCATACACGGGCCTCAAACTATCTTTTCAGCACCACGCTTCCTGCCTCAAGTAATGAACCAAGTAACTCGGCAGTATGTACCGTTGAACCATATCTATTGTATGCTGAGGTCATTGGTGTCGATAAAGTACAGAGAGTAGAGCTTCCTCCTGCTTCAAAAAAAAAAAAATGGCACCCGTGTATGTCGTTTCCCGTGTTACTCTTCTCTCTCGCCTCTTTATCGCCACACCTGATGCCCATAGTACGTTGTGTTGCAATCGCCCTAGCTTCATCTTCTCTTCCTCTTGTGAATCCATTCATTCTTCTGCCTCCCTCTTTACGTTGGTTTGTCGTTTCTTTCTCGCAGTTTCCCATTCTTCCACCAATAGTTAGTTATGTTACGATCGTCGGTGCCACGCAGCCATAAAGCTCCCATAGATACATGCTTCTCAAGCGCAGATGCATAGCCTCGAGGTTAAGAAGCTCGGCTCCGGACCACGTTTAAAATCTGCGTAGCTCTATACGCCAGTACAGTCCGCGTCGTTCATTCCTATTACGAAAAACAGCCGCGTAGTATACGCTTCTTTCTATGATAGAAGAAGACGAGCCAAAATATTTTGATGCTCATTTGTACACGCATACGAAAGGGCATCTTCTACAACACATTAACGCATGTACTATATGTTCTAATAATCAGCAGTACCGAAATGCGGCATAATATCGCACATGGCACTTACATAATAATAGCAGTGCGTCAAGCAGCATGGTTGCTGCCGCTGTGCAGTAGAATACGCTGATTAGTTGTAAAGGATAAGTAAAATATAACTTTCTTCGGCCCGTATGAGGGTGTTAACGCTGTGTATCTACGTATATTCAGGAAGCCCGGCCTAAATATGAACTTATCGTTACTTCCTTCATAGAGAATATCATAGAGGAACCAACGTGACGTAATTCTTATTCCAGCTATGAACACACGTAAGCGTTAACAGCTGTGTGTCTCTCAGAAATAGTATGAAATATGAAAGAATGGGGGGAGATCAAAGCGCACATGAGGTCACATACGGTGTTGCGCGACTGCGAGATTGCACGCTTAGTGGTTGCCCAGGTTTTGATTTCCGGAAACGAACCTTTACGACGTAATGTCGGACAACGAGTCCTGTTACGCTTATAGTATGCGTACTAATATTAATGTTAATTTTTGAACGAGCTGAGGAGTTAACCTTATATTTGAAATTTTATTTAGTACTCATAGTAAGTGTCATTAGTTGAGCATGCTTCAACTGAAGGTGCATTCGAGTGAGCTCGTAAAGCGTAGCCCAAGGAACTGTTAGACACACTTACCAATAGCAGCAAGGAGCAGTGCAACGAGAATTTTAGACATGGTGCCGTAAGGATTTGCTTAGGGATCCCTCACTGCTCTCAGGACAGTCACTGAACGACTTATATATGCTTCACAGAGGGCTCAAAACGTATTCGCGCAAAGTGCATGGCTTGAATAATTAATAGTTATATGTATTCTGTTCCTCAGGTCAATATTCGTAAAGGCGGGGCATATACCTTTGACTTTAGCGCCACGATTAAAAGGTGTAAATTACATTCTTGAAGTATGATTTTTCTAGGAACCGTAGTGTTAAAAAAACCACACTAACGTATACGTTAAAAATATATAAAATATCACTAGATGAAAGACTAGCGAACTAGTGTATTGAAGTTTCTACGCTTTTCACATTTTTACATAGTACTCAAGTATCCGACAGGGCCCGCTGCGGCTGAATTTCGGTGGAGGCGAAATGTTGATGCCCGTGTACTGTGCGATGTCAGTGCCCGTTAACGAACTCCAGGAAGTCGAAAGTTCCGCATCCCTCCACTATGGCGTGTGTCTTAGTCATACCTGCTTAGGCACTTACACACCCTAGTAATCGTTCTATTAAATATCCTACTTGTGATAAGTATCCTACCATCATCACAGCTACAATATACTCGCCATAACTGTATTATTCTTAGCGTATATATTGTATGAGGTAGAAATGAAAAGTGAATGATACCTGGTCAGTGTTCTCAAATCTATCCAAATCTTGTGCGAGCTCGTTCTGTTTGATGTCTAATCACATTACATAACAGTGAGGGTCGTCAGACTGTCTGACTCGTTAGCTGCTCTACCCATGCGTTCATATTCATTGCGTTTCATTGAATGAGGCTCGCTTGTCTCCCACGAGCATTACGTGTATGATCAGACGACATCCCCCTATTACATGTAGCCTCCACACTGTCATCACCTACACCGCTCAAAGCTATGGGTTGCACTCTCCTTTTTTATCGCCGATCATTTGTACTGTCGTCCAATTTGTACTGCCGTCCAAATCGCATGATCCACGACCTTTCGCAGTTACCTAAATTTTCTTCTTACCGCCCATCACGTAGGCCTTATATCTACAAATAGTTCTACCATACTCACATTTAATTGAGAACCTTCGCTGTGAATCCCCTAGAAATTCGTTGGCCTCCTACGCGACCACTTGTCAAGCACCACCTTACGATGTAGGGTCAGAGACCACGTTTTCTATGAGACATGCTTCTCGGCACTCCTAAACGTGAAGATGCGGTTTCGATCTTTTTGGTGGTAATCGTCGCACCGATTGAGAATTCAGTATTACTTCAGGATGAGTGATATCACGGGGCCCGCCGGCGGCCACTGAAACGCAAATTTCGATCGAGAACGAATGTTTCTAATATCACGTGCGCCGCTTTCCTGCTTTCATACTGTGGAGCTTTTCCCCCCGTCAGGTGTCAGCTTTCGTCAGGTTTATGCACAAGTACTAAAAATTATCAGCCTATGAAGGTGTCTAACAAAATAATTGCGGCGCTCCCAGTCCAGAACGTACGCCGCAGACAGCCCTGTCAGTGCCAACATGGTACGCACAGGACAAGGTTCTGCCTGAATCTTGGATAGTGAAACAGCTGTCGGCTAAAACTCGCCAGTGTACAAACTACTTCGTAAAGACTTGCTATGCACCGGGCTTGCGATGTTCCGGGAATTACGGACTGTGGTTGGCTGAAAAAAGGCGCTAGCTTTTTTAAAGACGATAGCCTTTCTTGGTATACTTGAACGCAGGAATTTTTGTCTGTAGTGTTTTTCTGTCATTCACACCATTCAGGCACCCGGCCAATGTTTAAGTACTTGCCTAACGCCCGGCCATCCTGAACTGGTAGCTGCGTTCATACATGTGAACATTGTCGATCAAAAAGCAAATATTACGCATATCTGCGGTGTAACATCCATGTGTATGTATTAGATGGCGTGTTACTCTACTAGAATATACAGAGATATGTAATTCTAATTATACTACTGTTTAAAGACCCTAGTGTTTCTTAGGCCGCGCTAAAGATGCGACGCTATGCACGAAAACGGCATCTGCCGACGATTTGTGCTGCCACCCGGCAGTTGCCCAGGGATTCCGCACAAGCTCATGTTTCCCGACGGCGCTTCCAGATGGCGTCCATTTCTCACGCAGCGTAGTACGGCCGGCGTAAGGCTATCGTCTCGCGGCGACATTTGCAGCGAAGCACGTAGACACGCGGTCAATTTTTTCTACCACGTACGATAAAATTTCAGGATCCTCCGGCGCCAGAGCTTCATCGTCCGCGGCATCCTCCGCCTCTGCTAAATTGACTGCAGATGTCTGGGTGATTTCCTTCATTGGATGAAAGCAATGGACAATACGACATTTGGCAAGCAAATGAGCATAGGGGCTAAACACTGATGCAGTGGCTTATGCAAGGTGTGGCACATTCTCATCAGAAATAAGTTCCTCTCATCGAAACATGCGTTCCGCTGGTTAAAGCACTATACCCTAAAATGTGACGGAGTGTAATTAGAGCAGGGACTGTCAAATGATGAAGCGCATATTAATTTATGAATGTAAGGCAAGTACAGCAGTGAATGGACGAGGGACGAAGGATCAGGAAATGCCTCTCTGAGAAGAACAATATCAAGAAAGTTCGACGTAACTTAAGACATAAACATAGTGAACTGTCAAAAAATACTAAAGAAGTGGCTGAACAATTCCTATGACACATCCCAAGTATTCATGGGGTGTTGAAATGCTACTGGCGCCGAAATTTTCTGTGAACTCATTGCAACGGTGCTGGACTACGGTTTCTTGTGAAGCGGCAAATGCTTGTATACGTCTGCTTATATCTCGCAGCATGGTCTACAAAAGAGATTTATGCACTCGATGCATCGCATCGTCGTTGTCCACAAGATTATACTTCGCAAAATGTGCTGTCAACGACTCCTTGCCATTCATGCAAGAAGGCGGTTCGGGGTAATCCGTCACGGCAACTGCGAACGCGGACGTGCG
This sequence comes from Hyalomma asiaticum, assembly GCA_013339685.2. Lineage (NCBI taxonomy): Eukaryota > Metazoa > Arthropoda > Arachnida > Ixodida > Ixodidae > Hyalomma > Hyalomma asiaticum. The sequence continues at coordinate 104,092 of JABSTT010000138.1, forward strand.
CTGCAAGCAGGAATTCCGGAAAAATCATGCATGTAATCATTCTCTTTTCCCGGTTTGCAGTGTTTTCAGTTTTTGACAAGCTAATGTCACTGATATCGAATGAACACAAACATCGAGGGGCGTGACGCATTATTCGTGGTATTACGCATGAGAAGGAATTGCAATAGGTGACTGGACCGCAACCACTGCCCCCCAATACTTGAGCTTACAATCGTTAAAAATGTGGTTGTAAACACATTTTTAACGCCGCGATAGCGTAGGATCTGCGAGTCAAATAGCGGCTACGACAGCTGCGTTTTTATGAGGGCATATTTAGGAAAAACACTCGTATACATAAATTCATGTGCCTCTGAGGCCTCCGCCACTGTTTGACCCATAATAAAATTCGGAATGTGCTGCGCAAAGGCCCATTATTATTATTGTTTTGAGGAATGTGGGAACCTTTATCATTTTCGACAGCAATCTTCAGGTGTAGCTCTAAACACTTTTGCGGCGAAGAGCCAAAGCAAACGTGATTCATGGGTGTGCAAAGCATGCCGCACGGCGAAACAACGTGGAAGGGCGTGCTGGCAGTTAACGGGTTCAGCCGAAGATTCCGAGAAATCTGGATTGGTATCAGAGCTTGCAGATATTAAGCAAAGTTTAGATTCCTTGCTTACTTTACATGGAAAAGTGGATTCATTGCTTCTCCTGAAAGCTGAATTCACAAATTTGTTTATGACAATGAAGAAACTAGAAGAAACAGTATCTTTCATGTCAAAACAGTACGACCTGGTCCTGGAGCAGCTATCAGCCAGTAAAGAACGGGTAGCTGCGCGTGAGGCCCAAATCTCTGACCTAAAAATGCAACTACAAACCCAAGCAGAACAGATTCAGCAAGTTAAACAAGATCTAAATGAAAGCGAGCAATACAGCAGAAAGATGAATATGAAAATAGAAGGTCTACCGGTAGAGTACGAAGAAAACCTAAAGGAAGTCCTTTCTGACATAGCCAGCAAAATAGAGCTATCAAATTGTAGCTCGGATATCGAGGCCGTTCATCGCTTGCCAAGCCAACATAAGTCGAGCCCAACTGTACTGGTCCGTTTCCCTTCTGTGTCCACAAAGGATGTGTGGTTTGACGCGAGAGGGAAACTAAAACGCTTGCATCAAAGCGGAAAATTGCCGAGACTGTTCTTCAATGACAATCTGACAAGACTGAACCGCAGTTTGTTCCGGCAAGCAAGAACGGCAGCAAGAGAAAAAGGATTCAAATTTTCTTGAGTAAATGGCGGAAAGATCTTCATGAAAAAAGACGAAACTGCGCCCCTGATCCGGGTGAACAAAGCAGCTGACATTGCTAAAATCGCGTAATAGATTATGGTAGTCAATTTTTACACAGTTTGAAATTTCAGTGAGTTTACAGATATTTTTGTGTCAATCGTGTGCATGATTTCACTGCGGTTAGCATATTACAAGCCTAAGAAAATATTGGGAGGAACTTAGAATGACAGCTGAATCGGCCACAGAATTTGTTTATGCATTTGTGATACTTGAAATAAATTTATCTGATGTTGCACGATTATGTTCGTACTCAATGGCTACAAAGCCCATTTCAGGGCACGGCCACACAGACGAGGTGGCGGTTTAGCGCTCTTTATTAGGACAAGATATTGTACTACGGCAATGGATATGTCCTTGTCTCATGCGGAGTGCCTGCCAGTGAAAATTACGTTGTCTTGCACAAACCTCATTCTACTATCCATTTACCGTCCTCTTAATAATAGCGTAACACGATTCTTACGCGAACTAGATGACGTTTTAGAAGCTCAAGCCGCAGCGGACCAGATTTGCTTGGCAGGAGATGTAAACATCAACACACTGAACTCTACGGCAGTATTGTATCAGACTACCTTTCAATTTTACCTGCATATGGTTTGCAAGCCACAATAAATCACCCTACTAGGGAAGAGGTGGTACACAATAGACTAATATCCTTCTGTTTGGACCACATAGCAATAGAGCACCGAATTATTCACTAACGTCTTGTTTGATCACCCAAAAGATAGTTGACCACTATTTTATGGCATGGCGCCTAGGTGGACGTTTTCCTTTTTCTAAAAATGATATAGATGCAAAAGGTAATGATAATGATAGTAAGCAAGAAATTCAAATCTTTAACAGTAAAATATTTTATCAGTTGATTGCACAGTTCGACTGGGAGCAACCGACTGTCGGTTCAAATTATGCCGTAGTTTATGCAATTTTTTGTGAACAGCTAAGAAAATATGAGCTTTCAAGTACGTACACCACAACTGAAAATATAGAAACAATTATTCTTGGTTTACAGCCGATATAATGAGAGCTATTTCCCGAAGAGATTGGTTATAGAAAAGGAGCAGGCGTGCGCCGAAAAATCAAGATTTGAAAACTGAATACAAGATTGCTAGGAATAGGGTTGTCGCTCTACTAAGGTCAGCAAAGTGGCGGTACTATATGGACAGATCCAACCAAGGAGGCGAAAGCTCTGTAAAGACGTGGGCTTTGATAAATAATCTACGTGGCAAAAAGATTACAGCCAGTGAGCTATGCGAATCTTTCTCTGTGAAGCCAGAGATATTCGTTGATAAGTTCAACCAATTCTTCACACGCTTTTCTAAAACTGCGCATACCCACAAACGTATTTGCTCGCTTAAACAATCGGGGCTAGCATCTGCTTTCTTATCCACGTTGTCAAAGGAAGAGCTCAAAAGATTAAGTTTTAGTTTTCGACCAAATAAGCAACCAGGAATTTATGCCTTGTCAATGGCCACATTAAGAAGAAATTTCGACGCATTAGCAGACGTACTGCTCTTATGTTGAATGGTTTTCTATCTTCTGCTTCCATTCCGGAGATGTTAAAAACTGCTATTGTTGAAAAACTATATAAAGCTGGAAAGAAATATGAGATAGAAAATTACAGACCAATTTCAATTTTGCCTATACTCTCCCAAATACTAGAAAAGTTTCTTCTAGAATGTATGATATCCTCTTTGCAGAAATTTTCCGTTCTTACTCCAAGGCAGTTTGGTTTTATTGCCGATCGTAGTTCCATAACGTTGTTAGAAGAGTTTACCGATGAAATATATTCAGCTCTAGATAATAACATGTTTTGCTGTAGTTTATTTTTGGACTTGGCGAAAGCGTTTGAAACTGTGAACCATAATATTTTGTTGCAAAAGCTATTTCGTTATGGTTTCAGGGGGCATTTTTACAATATTCTCCATAATTATCTGCAGGACAGATCACAGGTGGTAATGGAAAGCAAAGAAGTTATTATCACTAGCAGCAATATTACAACGGGTGTTCCACAGGGATCAGTGCTGGCACCTTTATTATTTAATTTATTTATGAATGACTTCCTCTCGATAATTAGCAAAGCTAGTGTGTATCAGTATGCTGATGATACGGCGCTTCTCACACGTCAGTTACGTTATGAAGGTGCCATTAACGCTCTGCAGAGTAGAATTCATAAGGTCATGCTGTGGTTTAATGAAAATGGTGTAACAGTTAATGAAAAGAAAACCAAGGTCATCTGCTTTCGAAGCCCTTTAAAAATTCAAAGAATCAATGTGCCTCTATTTCTTCATACCGAAAATTGTAACAAGTGCAAATGTACTGCAGTACAATATGTAGAGACATTCCAGTACCTGGGTATAAATTTTCATAGCGGAATGTCTTGGCAACATCACATGGCTTTTCTGTGTGCCAAACTTAGAAGTGTTGCGTGTCTGCTTTTCAATATAAAATGCTTGGTACCCCTCCTAGTAATGAGAATGATAGTTCACGCACTAGCACGCAATGTGCTGAGATATGGCACCACGATTTTCGCCTTTTGCACAGAGCGATGGGAAACACGAATTAACAACTCACTTAGAAACATACTGAAAACCGTTGCTGACGCCATTAGGCTACATTCCAACAACATTTTTCATGAATTAGGTTTTTACATGTTCAGAGACTTGTTTACTAGAACTGTTATTCTGCGACATAGTTGGAACGGTGACTTCAGAGTGCCTTATGTTACTAGTCGATAATTGAGAGAAAAAAAGGCGTTTTTATGTAGCCTGCTCGTCACTCCAGATGGTGAAGCTAGAAGAAGTGTATATATTCCGGATATTTTTAATGGATTATCTGAAGAGTTCTTTTCTATCACTTCAAAAAAAAAGAGTTGAAGAAGTTAATCTCAGGCTTATAAAATTGCTTTGTTATGGCTCATTTGTAATTTATAATCATCTTCGTCTCTTCTCCTTTTGTTTGGTGTTATGACATGTGAACAAGAATTCCTTTCAAATTTGTCAGCGCATTCAAGAAATTTTGTCTGAATTCTATGTAACCACATCACTGTAACCGACGCTGCCGGACCTAGTCACACAAGTCTTCGGAGACTTTGACAGGCCCGTTTCTGTGAACTACTTCTGGATGTCCGCAAAAAAGTTTATTATTATTATTATTATTATTATTATTATTATTATTATTATTATTATTATTATTATTATTATTATTATTGTCTTGACCAGCATGCGCAATATACACCTAAACGTTGTAAATATCCCTCCTGGTTCTCATCAGAACTTATAAGTGCACTAAAACATAAAGACCACGCGCAGAGGAAGTATAAATTTTCTCCATCAGCTCATTTGAAGGAAGAATTTTGTCGTTTTCATACTCTTTGTAGGCGCCTATATAAACGGGATCACAGTGTATATACTTCATTTTAAAAAAAAGGGGTGTCTGACAGGCCAGCTGAGTTTTGGAAGTATGTGCGCAAACGGTCGAGCAAAAGTGGCGAGTCCTTCAGGATACTGGACCCCAATGGAGTAGAAGTTCAAGCCGTAGCTGACTGTTTTGCCATGCATTTCTCATCTGTTTATAGGTCCCAGCCTCTGTAGATAGTAACGGTCGACGGGTTAAGGCAGTTGGCACAGCTGATGCTGTGTCGCTAGATGAAGATTCAATTTCAGAATGCATTAAGCGCTTGAAACCATCCTTTTCAGCTGGCCCAGATGGCATCCCCTCCGCCATACTAAAAGCCTATGGCAGTGTACTTTTACCGGTATTGACGTCCATATTTAATAAGTGTCTGCATGCTTCAACGTTTCCTAGCATGTGGAAAACTGCTCGTGTTTTACCAGTATTTAAGTCTGGCTGTAAAAGTGACGTCTCGAACTACGGCCCTATTTCCCTGCTTTGTGCTGCATCAAAAATCATTGAGCTTGCTCTTCACAAAATATTGTATTTTGATGTAAAAAATCCATTGATTGCGAATCAGCATGAGTTTCTCACTGGCCGCTCAACTGTCACTAATCTTGCCACTTTCATGATGCAAGTCTCCACGCCTATATCGCAGAGAGGACAGGTAGACGCTATTTACTGTGACCTTAGCAAAGCTTTTGAGGTTGTCAGCCATTCGCTGCTTGTGGATAAACTTGCGCACTTCGATGTTGATTCTTCAAATGTGAATCTCCTACATAGCTATCTTCTGGATAGATCATGTTATGTTGCCGCAAATGGCCAAACATCCTTTTCCTACAAAGCTACTAGTGGGGTTCCTCAAGGGTCCGTACTGGGACCACTCCTCGTTTTAATTTATATTAATGAAGTTTCTTCTGTCATTCGGAACTCTTCTTTCCTTTTGTATGTCGATGACATAAAGATATTTAAGGGAATTCATTCAGTTATCGATTGTCGCTTGCTGCAATCCGATTTGTGTTCTTTTTCTGAATGGTGCAGGAGCAATAACCTCTCTCTAAATATTTCAAAAACCAAGGTAATGACTTTCACTCGAAAAACATCTAGTGTGCTATTTTTATATTCTGTCAATTCTGTGACGTTGTGTAAGGTTTGTGAGATCAATGATCTAGGTGTTCTTTTTGATAGCACCTTACACTTTTCTGCTCATGCTAAGCGTGTTGCTTTGCGGGGTCTTCGCACCCTAGGCTGTGTTTGCAGAATGTCTAGAGAATTCCGTTCTCCTATGTCCTTCCACAAATTGTACACTGCGATATGTCTTCCTCAACTTGAGTATGCATCTGTGATCTGGAATGGCATTTCTAGTTCCAGCCGCAACGCCATTGAGAGTCCAGAAAAAATTTCCTGAATATCTATAACCATAGGTTCGCTAGAAATGGCCCTGATTCTTGCATTGGCACTGTTGGATCACTATCACTGCCGTCACTACACTGCCGGAGAAAACGCGCTGATCAGTTCTTTCTTTTCAAGCTTGTGCATGGTATCATATCTTGCCCTGTACTGCTCAAATGTCTTAATTTCCGAATTCCACGTAAGCTGACCAGAGAGAATAGACCTTTTTAAGTAACCGCATGCCTCTGTGAACATTCGACCGTTGACAGGATACAACGTCTCTACAATGTTCACTTTTTAGAGCTCGATGTTTTTGACAGCTCCAGTCGCTGTTCTGCTCCGAGCTTTGCACTGTACTAGCATAGCGTCGTACACTGTTGATATTTCTTTTCTTCTTTTGCCTGCGCATACTTGTATATGTGCAATTTTATAGCGTTTTCTATTCCTGTTGTTTTATTATGAATGTTGGCCTATGTAGTTGTTTTTATTGGTTGTTTTTTTGTTTTGTTGTTTTTATTAGTTTTTTTTCTGTAGGGTCTCCTTATTTTATTGTTTCTTGTATTTTTTTCCGTGTGCCAGTACAAAGACCTTACGGTTGTTCCTGGGCACGTTAAATAAACATTTGATTGATTGATTGATTGATTGATTGATTGATTGATTGATTATTGTTGTTGTGGTTGTCGTTGCTGTTGTCGTTGGCGGCGGCGGTGGTGGTGGTGGTGGTGAACCTCGGCCATTTTCACTGTATCCTTTCGAACAGCCACCACGCGCAATGTTGACGCTGAAGCAATCGCACAGCCGCCGAAACCCCGATGGTTAAGATTTCGTCACGCGTGATATTTCGCCACCAGGAATCTCTGTTTCTTGTTGCTTGTATTGTGCTACCGACATTTCTTTGGTGTTTTCTTGCATTTCTTTCCCTCTATTTTTCCTGTATGTTATTCTGAATCTGTCTCTAGTTCCTCTCTGGGTCTAAGATTCTGTACTCCCCTGTCGCCAAGGTAAAGTTTTCCTCTCTCTTGACATTTATTTGTACATGTGCATATTTTCTCGATTTTATTTGCAATATCGCCATGCCATTGCCTGCGCCAGCACTCAGACTTCTCGGTTACTCCTGGGCACGTTTAAATAAACTTATTATTATTATTATTATTATTATTATTATTATTATTATTATTATTATTATTATTATTATTATTATTATTATTATTATTATTATTATTCATAAGGGCAACCCAAGTCACGAATATAATTTCTTGCTTTGATACAGAGGACACGGGTAGAGTGGTGCTCTACCAAATTATCATATCGCACATATTGCCCCTCAAGATATCAGGACGAGAACGCAAGGTGGACCGAAACCCGTACAAACTACTTTTATTAAAGAAACCGACAGCTCTTGCCACGTAGGTTCAGAATAAGCCGCATATCAATGTACATTGAGCATACTTGTACGTAACGCATTACAATTCATAGATTACGTATTGCTGGTTAGCTGTAATCGATATCACTACATGTTTTAAGTCTACGGTTGCTTCTTTCTATCAATAAAGATCAGTCTAGTGAAATGAATTTGTCCTGCAATTGCACGCATTTACCAATTCTGGGGCATTCATGCTCTGTCACGAACTGACCACTTCATGATTACTAATGTGTTTTTGCTGTACATTACTTTGACAGCAGCGGCAACACGCCTGAACACGCTGTCTAAATTTTGCTTCTTTGCTTACAGGGGACGGTGGTGGTGGATTTCGGCCTTTTTCACTGTATCCTTTCGAAGCGCCATCACGCGCAATGTTGACGGTGAAGCAATCGCTCAGCCGCAGAAACCGCAACGTTTAAGATTTCGTCACGCGTACTATTCCGCCCCCTGACAGCCATCAGCTCAAAACTGCAGTGGGCGTGTCCTTTCAGTTTGGCAGCAGCGGCAACTCGCGTCAACACGCTGTCTGAACTTCGCTTCACTACTTTGCAAGTTAATACTCTTTTCGCTGTTCACTGTATGGACTTCTGTGTCGCTGCCACCAAGCGGTTACAATTTTGCTATTGTGCCAAAAACTGTCTTGTCATTGGACTGCCTAAGGATGCCTTGCTGTTGTGCCTCTATGGAAAGTCTACAGGACAACAAGCCGCATTTGATGTGCTGTGAGTGTAATGTCCTCTTCCGCTTGTCCCCGAATCTGTGAGCATTCTTTGACTGGCAAGACAGAATCGATAGCAAAAGTTTGGTAGTCCATATCGTGTAAACCTGTCGGTGAAAGGGTCCTAACATGGGAAACATTGGTTCGGCTAAGACGGAAGTTAGAACGCTGCTACTTGACGCGAATACCAAGTAGAACTGTCTTCTCCCTTTGCTTGAAGAATTTCATGGCAACAAGAAATTGAAAGAGACGTTTTGTGATTAATTCGACAAGTTCGTATACATATAGTGTAGATCGATGCTCAGTAAAAGGAGACTAAGCAACTAAAAGCCCGCTTGCTTTGTCTAGACCAGACCAGCGATAGAAAATTGATAGCTGAAACGGACGCAGACATCTATGATTTCGAATGGGAAAACAGGCGGCTAGATCTGGAGTTTTGTGGCATTCCGAAAACGGAGCCAGGAAAGTTGCTGGGCAAAATTAATGAAATTGTGGCCCAGCACTACCTTGAAATTTTGATAAGCAATACGTCGTCGATGTGCACGTACTTACAGCAGGGCAGGAAAGAATTCTAGGTCTTCTTCTCCGGCTCAGTCGGCAAAAGATAAGGGACAAATGGCTGGCCGGGAAGTGGATCTTGAGGCTCGCGAAAAGCAGCATCCACAGGTCAGAAAGCATTGCAAAGCGGCCTCGTGATCTTCTTTCGAAGTGCAAAGAGTGTGTTAGACGGCCAGACTGCGCTTTGCATAGCATCCTAATCGAAACGCACTTATCAGAATGAAAGCAGGCGATACCGTTGTTCTTCGCTCACCTCTGGGCATTAAATGCGTAATAGTACTTTTATTTATGCAGTGCGAACTTCTCCTACAACACTGCTTGAATTTCTTTCCTGCGGTAACGAATGAATTTTTTTTTCTGCAATGCACTTAAACAGTATGTGTAGCAAGAGCAACGTCATTGAACATCTTCTGCACAGGGTGTCTTTCAATTTTCATGTGTTACTGCTGACAGAAACAGGTGCACTACACTATGTAGATTTCAGGAATATCGATGGGTATGCACATTTTCATCTAAACGGCTCTTCACGAGAAGGGTGCCGTTGCGTTTTTGGTAAAGAAAACGTTCAGTGTTGTTCTCGTCCTATATTTCTTTCTGATAACGCCTCATTATAAAAGGCGTACCACCCAAATTAATCAAAACGTTGTGAGTCATGTATCGGTCACCACCCGGGCAACGAAAATATTTTGAAATGAATGTTTCTTGATTAATGTTCTTTGGATATCTGACTGACTGGTATCAGAGCCGATTTCACTTCTAAGGTTATGGACCTGAGTAGCGCTGCTTCTGCTTTTACTTCTGTCACGGTTTAAGTAGTGGCTTGAAGAGCCTTATCAAATATGAGATTCGCATTGCCTTCCGCTAGTATTGTTTATTTATTTATTGTTGATGTGGACGCTGTTTGTTACGCTGGCACAAGTGCGTGTTACGTCAGTGGTCAGCGAGCTTTTCTTTCCTCGTTTTCGTTTCAATCCTGACACAGATATTGACCATAATATTTATTGGTATCAATGTATGAGTGAACAGAGTTTCACTAAATTAAGTTACTGAGCACTCAACGCTGATCAGTCCCCTATTCTAGCTTGTCCCAAGCCAGATGCATCGTAGGAACTACTCATTCCTATGAAGAAGGAAATCGACGAAATGTGTTTTCACAGAAAACTTGAGTTATCAAAATAAAACTGCGGAAGTCATGGACATCTGCAAACCATATCACGTAGATAAAGTGCAAGAGTAAGCTTTCCAAATGTTTTATTCTTACCTACGACCCTGTTGACCTGCAGTTGGTGTTTCACTGTTTTCAAAATAAACTGAACGAAGATGTATACCTAAGTCAAAGTCCCTATTCCAAGACCACTTCGCTGTGAAGAAGAAAACAGTGAATATATTTTGGAAATATCTGAGGAATATATTCATGAGGAATAGTAAAGATAAGAACCTTGGTCAGTTAATCATTGAAGGTGGTGGGATTTAGCAGACAAGTCTAACACATTTTCGCAAGCTTTGCTCCTTGTGGATCCCCGCCAAGATCACACCGCTTCATTTCAAAGCCTGTCAATTAGTGTGCGGTATTCCATGAGACCGATAATGCAGCGATATTTCGTGCGTTGGTGAGCCTGAAAGAATGTTCCGCCAAAGATTTTAATGCATTACGAACAAAGCCAAGCTGCATTGTTGCTGATTTCTTAGCTGCTTTTTTAGTACATACATTTCGCCAGTACTTTGCATAGACGGAATTCCCTGTAGGAATTAAAACCGTAAACGTGCCTTTTTATTAAAACCGCGAACGTATCTTCAAAGCTTTCAAAATGAGTGAATTATCGACCTGTTTCTTTACTGGTCTGATTTTCGAAAGCAAAACAGCAATCAATTTTTGCGAGAAACATCTCATAACTACCATCCAGTTTGAATTCCGCATATAAAACCAACCAAACCAGGCTCAATGTTACAAAAGAGTATTTGCGTAATCTCGATCAGAAAAGATTAACACTAGGCATATTCATCGATTTCTCCTGCGGCTCAAGACGATCGTCCTCCCGAAGGCAAATCCACATGTCTAAATGTTGTCTCCAGCGAAATTCTCTGTTCGCTTCGTTTTTAGCGATCTATTGACTGATTAGAGACAAGCACGTGTTCTAATCGTTCAGTCGTTACGGTAACGTTCACAATTCGGATCTTCAGAACCTGAGATGGTTGTATAATTCCGGTTAGAAAAGGTAACTCAAATAGTATCTCTAGAGAAACGTGAATTTTGAAACGCTAGAAATCATATTCTCTAGGAAAATGGCAATAGGCGAATACAAAAAAGTAAAAAAAAAAACATTTACTTTACATTGCGGCAGTAGTAAGTATGATGAGAAAAAAAACAATAATTCTAAGCCTGATTATCGGTAGTTTCAGAAAATTGAAGGCGCATTTTAAAAAAGAAGAATTAAAAATTATGTCTGAAAAAGCACTGCTCATAGTATCTATCGCCTTGGAGGAGAAAGTAAAACGCTCCTTGAGAAAGCCGTACCTTCAGCTACTTGAAACAACTGTTATGCTGTATGTCTGCACCTTGGAAATGGTAAGCATTTCTTCGGGAAGTTTAGCAGGTTTGACCGTATTTATTGATGTACCTATCTACCTGGCTATCTGGCCGCCTACATCTTGACGTTCTCCTGATAGTCTCCCTCAGTTCGTACATATCAATATTGGCATGGTAGGGTATCAGTACATGGAGAACGTGAACGGTTGATGCAGATATCGTTACAACAATATGCCCGTCACGAACGTCAGGATTTAGAGACATGTAGCACAAACCCACAGGACTCCGCCCCGGTGATGCCGGTATGCGCCTACTGGATCCGCACAAACCAGGCCGAACACCACGGGTATGTGCCACAGCTGACTGAATCGAAACATCATATCTCATGTTCATCAATGACCAACCGAATGAAAATTTTATGAGAACACACTGTGCGCTGGTTAAAATCAAGAGAAAAACTTTTCGTTTTCTCTCAGCTTCTGTTTGTAATGTAGACATAACGAGCGGACAAACACTGATAAGCATGAACAGACCACTCGATTGGTACGTAGGAATCGAACCCGGGACACTGATGCGCGAGGCAAGCACGCTACCACTCGTACACGGCTGCTCCTTCAGCCTCTCACGTATTATAGATATATCGCGCCACCATTCACACCTATGTCGCTTATGTTCAGTTAACACATGGACGTTAATACTAGTCTGAACACTTGGCTGATTGCCGAAGAGTCCGGTATAGCCAAATTCGGAGCTCATCGCTTCGCATGCCGCCCATTCCTACAATGAGTCGGATGCGGCAAGTTTTCGCTGTTACATACGCTTAAGCTGTAGGTACTAGAAATATAATGGCAGTTATAAACACAAGGAAGCCGGTTCCTCAATGCATTAGTGCTATTTGAACAGCATGACGGTTTGATTTTTCATACGCAAAAGATTGGTTAGCATTATGTGCAGAGTAGTTTTTAGTGCCATTCCAATAGTGCTTGGGTATCCTTGGTTACTCTCGATTAAGACGACGACATCAGTTGCAGCAATATCACTCGGTAACAGATTAGCATGATTGAGATAGCCGGGAGTGCATACGAAAGGAACAAACTGAATTTGTGGTATGCTTTAATACCTTTCTGGGAGTATAGTCCTAAAAGAATCATACTGATAGTGTCATAAAGGAAGACGGAAAACTATAGGCTACAAGGAAGCGAGAGTGCAGTAAACTACAGATTGAGTAGCAGTATTCTACAGAGAATTATTCTCATATTCTGTTGAAGGTTGCTAGGAGATTTTTCTAGCAGAGCTCACCTTTCCTCAAAATATTATAGTTCATGGAAGTTCTTTAACTCCGCTGACATTTGAGGCACCACAAATGCGTGCGTTAGTATGTAGCAGGAAGCTGACGCGCGTACTTAGCGTCTGTGAGAAGCTTGCAACTGGTTTTATTATATACGCTACAATTTAGGAAATAGTGGCAAATGAACCTCTTGGATAAGAGTTTAATTTTTTGATGATTAGCAACGGTACGCTTTATTGGTGATTGCATATCGTGTAACTTTTCATGAAAGCAAAAGCGATATCAGAGTAGGGGTAAAGCTCCATAGTACATTGGTTTCCAAGATATTCTAGATGTTGAGACCTAGGCCCCTTTGAAAACCAGCTTTACGCAGCGGGTATTTCCTAGACGAAAAACACTAGCGATGACGACCACCTCGTCCGCCGGTTTTATAAGAATTGGAAGACCCGAGTTAACGATGGCCAAATAAATATCGTAAATGACAACCGCCATGCAGGCGCCATCCACTGGAATAATCGATCGGACTTTGATGCCAGCCAAATCCGATATTCATGGAAGTTGGTATAAGGGCCTTGCGTTGATCATGTTCACAACAATTATGTCCTTGCACGTGTTCAATCGGACATCCGTAATTTCTTTCCGTGCAACGCCCTCAATAAATAACGAGGGGACTTGCCTGCTGACTGCTCGGAGGTTCACGGTAGGGTCATCAGGTATGAACAAGATGGTGTGCGGCCGTCGTTCTTTAGTTTTCGAAATTAAGGTGCCCGCCGATGATGACGAAGCGGTGATTGATCGTTTTGCCTTCCTACTCCGCAGCGTTTCAATGCTATCATCCGACGACTTGTCGCCCGTGACCGAGTACACTTCGGTGTCCTCGCTGCTGCTGGAGCTGGTGCTTCGTTTTCTTGATGAGCTTGGCACAGTTAACCTCGGGACGCTCGGTAACACAGAAGGTTCCTCGTCCATAACCATCGGGCAGTGACCATAACTGTTGGCGTCGCCGGTAGTGGACCAGCGTACCGGCGAAGCCAACACCGAGCGTACCGGTTCTTTACCGGTACGCTCGTCATGGTAGACCTTGGGCTGGGCGGACGTCTGGACGATCCGCGCTCGTCTGCACGAGGGAGGAAACAGCGTCCCCAGGGAAAAAAGATGAAATTAACGAAATTAGAAGGAGCAGCAGCTGAAGCGTTCTACGAGAGGGGCACTCCGTCGTCGTTCCATTTGTTTAGTATTTCTATCTGAAGTCTACGGTCAATATCACATCATTTTCTGGAATGAACGCCTGTGATTATCAGGTAGCTCTTTGAGTCTACGAACAACTAAGAACATGCAATAGGTGGGCACGCGACATTGTTTATTGGCTATACCTGGAGAGCGACCTGCAGCTATAAAACCCGGAAAAAATATCCGGCAGATCCTAACAGTGTGGGAATGACTGCTCTTCGAGGCACCTACTGACGAAGTGCAGAATCGGGTATGTTGATATGGACCAAGCGCTAACAAGGTTGAAAGAAGTCTGTACGTAAACTCGGTGTTAGTACACTGGTGCCGGTTTCCCAGAATCAACGAATGAATGAATGAGTTCAAATTTTATACACGCCACATGAGTTTGAAGGCAAACATCCAGCCCAGAGTACTGGGCCCCCGTTGCCTTTGCCAGCTTGCACGCTGTCTCGAACAGGTTGACCAGTCTTGAGGCTTATGGCAAGGCGACGCAGCCTCTCACCGCGCTGCTGTTGGCGTTTTTTCGGCCATTGTTCCCTTTGCTTCTTTTCAGGACGACGTGGCCTGATATAGCGTTAGGTGTTCCTATCATAACGGTAGGTATGCTCATGTTTTGGAGTTAGTAGACACAGGCTGGGCATTAGAGACATTTTTCTCCTGGCAAATGATTGCTCTCTCATAATATTTTTCTGGGGTGTTGGTAGACCCTCTAAAGGGCTCTTTGGTGTTTAAGACATGGGGAGAGGGGGCTTATGGTCCCGCACTTATAAGTGGATATCCATAGGGTTATCGTGACCCGTCAGTATCGTTTCATTCGACTGGAATAGTCCTTAGTCGCATAACTTCGCAGGTGTCATGGAACAACATTCCTTTATTGCTTCTCACCCCGCCTCTGGGTTTCGTGATTTCCCTCGGGGTAGGGTACAAAGTTACGTACATGCTCTAGCACCATTGCGTCATTGCGAAAGGCTCCGGAGTGCGCGCTGCACCCGAACGCGGTACTGAATTTCTCACACGAGTAAGAAGAGGCAGCGCGCGCTGCAGAGCATTTGGCCCAAACGCTGATTTCATAGCTCCGTCTGTCGACATCCTCAAGCAGTGGAAGCGTTGCGCATTTATGCAAATGTCACGCCTACAGGACGGTTAGTACTTTTATGGTCAGCCGGAATTGTTTGAGTTTCCTAGTACCAGAAGTAGCCCTTTTCTCGTAATACATTCCCCATCCGCGCATTCATGTTACGTTAAAGCGGGCTAGTTGGGAAGACGGGGATAAAACGAGCTTGAAACGCAGTGAAGGGCGCCAGAGTAGTCGTGAGTACTCTGGCACCTTTCACTGCGAAGTGTCGATGGAGTACGGAAGAAAGCTACGAAAGGGCATCACGGGGTTACCTTCGAGCCTCGTCTAAATATATTCAAACATGCGAATCATGGCAAATGGACCCTGCTCACATGGTAGGCGAGCGGTAGAATGATGCAGCTCATGTGTTACTAAAGCCCAACGCGTCCAATATAAGCGCGAGTGCTCTGGCAACTGTGAGCTATGAACGAATGGCTTAATCCTATCTGAGAGGCACCACGCCCTAAGTGCCAGAGGAGGCTGTCCAGAGTAGGCATGCCGGATCATGTGACACCACCAGTTAGGTTTTTCTTGTTCGTTTTCTCCTTGATGTGGACTGAAGCCCCGTCAAGAAGATGATCGACGTCGATGAAGCAGGAGGCAGGTTGGAGGTAATGAACTTGAAGGTATATTGTAGCAAAATATTTACAGTCATATGTACATCTTGCCGAAGCACACTGATGATAACATAGACATCAACAGCGTCTTACTCTTCTACTTAACTTTTCTTAAGTTAGAGCCTAGAACACTGTTACTACATACAACGAACCTAGTCTCACTGTTCGACCACCGAGTGGTTACGGCCCAGACAGAAGTTGCATCGTACGGAGTCTTACTGATCGATCAGTTAAGTGATTACAGCCTAGACTGAAGGGAAACGAATCCCGTCCAGTCTTTAGTACCTTGCGGCAACAAAGAAGAAGGGGAGGTGGCCACTGCTGGTCCGC
>JABSTT010001765.1:0-66424 GCA_013339685.2 Hyalomma asiaticum
CTCAACCTTCTTTTACCCAATCTTTTTATCCTTAGATTAAGCCACTCCCTAGTGGGCTGTCCCTAATCTCGACAGCAGCATCTTTGCAGTTTAAACAGGCATTTTGCCATTTTTTCCCATCATGGCTCTCCCTCTCCTTATCCCACGCTCTCAGATATTCTCACAGTCGAAATATCGGTATCGTAGCAGCCCTGCGGCATTCGCGCCATCTCCCAGGCTCATCCAGTCGAACCCTGTCGTAAAGTGGGTTCCGGGAGACACTGCGTGTCTTCGCCTTTCCCGCAGTTCGGACCGTGCATTGCTGCGAATCAACCCTTCGTTCCAGTCGGCGCGCCGAAAGCGCATGCCGGTCGTTACAGACTTGGTTGGGCCAAGCGCATTGTCGCTTCGAGCGACGGCGCACTTCTCATGCATTCTCTTCCTACGCGTCCGAGCTGCTCTTCCCCGAAACGGCCACTGAGCAGACAAGCACGGTCGCGCAGCCGCAACACCCCCGAGCGACTGCGGGGAGCATGACATGTTTGCCCGCCTCATCTTCCCACGCGTTGGCCGATCTTCCTCCAGCCGGGTTCAGCGAAAGGGAAGGGTCTCGTACCAGGAGCCCCTGGGGGCCAGCGTGGGAGACCAGCCGCTCAATGGAAGCCGTTTGCTTTCCATTGATAATTGCTGTCAAAGACTATGCAGAGAGACAGAGCCGAGAAAGAAGCTTTGTATAGCGTACGGTGCTACGCCGTCCCTTCTGTACGTTCGCCTTATGAGCGGCAACATAACACCACCTTCTAGTAAATTTTCTTCCATAGTTAAGCATGCCTCATTATTATGAAGCGGTTATCTCAGCGAAATTTCAGCAATGATTTCTCTCAGGCATAGAAAACTCACGCGAAACTAACACTCCCTCTTGCTCTCTCATGTCAGTTGATGACCTTAGGAAGAAATTTCCAATGGGTCTCATATTTTTCTTGAGTTCAGCTATGAATACACTTGCGGTGGGAAGCAGCAGCGGTCAATACGTCGCTAAAAGCTTACGTCGTCTTTGAATATCAGCTTCGGTAACGCGCTCTAAAGGAAAGATGCTGCTCTAACAAACTATGCCCAAAGGCGTAGTTAGAGCAAATGGTGGGACGGCGTCGAACAGACGCTACGCACTCCGCATGTGCACCGTCTGTGATTCGACGTGAACGCCTTTGCGCTGAGCTTGGTGCGAAATGTTGAGAAGCATTCGCTTTTCACTTGCAGTGCTCTAGGAGGGTTCCCGAAGACTCAGACCAGGATGTAATGACCTGATTGATCCGGGACAAAATATACCACTTATAGCCAAGTACTACCGAGTTCTACAACTACTAAGGCGTAGCCTCGGCCCAATCTTTATAACACCAAATGTAATTAAGTTCTACCTCAACGAAGTTATAGCCTCGAACAGTAGCCTATCGGCCAGCTTTGAAGTTATAGCCTCGAACACTAAGACTATCGAGCGACCTGGCGAACGCTGCGTGCTTTTTCTAGCACCGATCATCACAGTCGACGTCTGCATGCTGCAGCAAGTGGTGCCAATATATTGTAGTCATCTGGAGGCGACAGTGCTTATCTTGGAGCCATTTTGAAAGATCTTGCATTGGGTATAAGAACAGAAAAAGGACACGCCGGAGCAGAAAGTCAACTCTAAAAGGTCGCTGTTGAGGTTTCGCAGAGCCTGTCGTGAAGGATGGCGTGATGGCGCATCTTTCATATGAAACGGCAGGAGGTGTGATCGATGAATTCCTAGTCACGGAGGCACGTTAGCTCTTGAGCGAGGACCGCGTTTCGTAGTGCCGAAGTTCAGGCTGCGTGGAGGCAGGTGGGGTCGACGGGGCTATGCGAATATATTCGCCCCGCAGCTAGGTGGGGCCTCTAATTATAGCGATAGCTACAGCAGGGCAGTCTATCAATGTCGGGGGAAAGGCTGCGAGTGGGCAGGTAGCAATTTCCGGCTTCTTCATTTGAGGTACCGCACCGAATGGAGCCATCGCTCCTACCCACAATCGCGCACAACCTAAACGCAACACACACGACCAAAGCACCTGAATTTTTCAAAACCATTTAATGACGTCGATAACCAGTGACGAAGATTCTAAAACTGGTTATGGCTTACCCATCGCGTAATGCACAACACTCCCTCTCGTATAACTGCGCCCGATCTCCTTATGTACGGAACGCCCTGGGAGCCAGTAGCTTCTTACACACTAGTTAATTAAGGTGCATCCAGAAACTTTCTGCCCGGCTTTGGACGGGTAATTGCAACTTGAAGGGAAAGTTCCTTAAATGTAAACAAATAGACATATTGTACAAACGGTTTTTCGCGGACAGTACAAAAGTAGGATAGAGCCCCCCCCCCCCCACCTTTTGAGGTCACTATTGCGGTTCCCTGGTACCCGTTTCCTACACATTACACTCCGCAATTGCATTTATTTTTTCCTCTCGCCAGTGTTCGCCACGTGTTGAAATTCTTAGAATAGTGTTTATGGAATCAACTAAACTTTTTTCTAAAGAAAGTGTAAATCCAGTATTTAAAAGCGCGTGAGCATATTATCGTCAGTTTGGTATGCTTACCGAAACAAGTTCCCCAATTACCGCTATATTGCCAGTGCACCATGCTATAAATTTTCTGTGAACTGTGTATTTGTAGGCGAGGGTTACATGGAATTAGGAGGTGCAATTTCACCTGTTATTTTCTGTAATTACTCCCTGTGCTAGTTTCTCTCAATGCGCTCATGGTTAAGAACTCGGAAAAGATTAGTTTACTGTATTGTACAGTAGAAATTTCTAAATAGAGATAACTTATTGTTTTTGAAAAACTACGATTAACGTCATTATTCTATGCATAAAGGCCAATGCTTATTGTAATTCATCAACATTTGAGAAAGAGAGCAGAACATGTTCTTTTTCATACGAATTAGATATCCTCGAATATAGAAAGACCAGCACCACAACAGCCAGATGTCATGACAAAGTGGAACACTTCTGAGACGGTAAAACAGCGACAATGCAAGGTGTTTAAACACTAAGCCATTACCATACGCAATATCAATTAAGGATAAACGAAAAAGAAGAACTCGATCTCAGGCACTGTGGTGTTCACAGTAAGAATTGGAGATGACAAATTCCAGTGCAATTGTCGAAAGGCAGTGTCTCAGAAATGAAACCCTCGTTCTTCCTCAACAAGAGCACAGATAAAAAGTGGACAGAGCAAGCTTGTAAAGCTGTATTGAAGAGACAGACATAAGGATACGTGCCGAAGGAGCAAAGTGCAGTATTCAGTGCTTATAGCTAATGATAATATTCATAACCTGCTGTGACGAAGGTTGCGCTGTCATACGGGCGCTTCGAAGGCTTTAAACCGATAGTCCATCATCTGAAAGGTCAACTTTCAGCTGCTACACGGGCAGTTCCGGTGGCCGCCGGAACAACGGAGTACCATGAAACTCCATTTAGACTTAGACGACTGTTCAGCGCTGGAAGCGGAACCGGTGTGAAAGCGCCCTTTCGATCATGGTTATACGTTATTTTTCGGTGATCACACCGTGATCATAGAAAAATAACATATAACCCAAATCCTCGAAAACATTTCATAAGGTTGTTATTGTTTATTTCATAAAACGTTTTCGCCATAATAAATCGCCAGCTGTACCACTCTCGATTACAACGGCGTACTTGTGTTTGCAGTATCTCGTCTGCTCGCTGTATTTTTTCGTGTACTTCCTTGTTTATTTCTTATTTCATTCATGCGTGTTCAGTTTTTATTTATCGTCTTCCGCTCAAGAATTCAGTCGGTACAAGAAAATGCCGATCTCTTTGCGAGTACCACGGCTTCACACATGCTGGTGTTCTCACGATCATGCGGCTGTCTCATAGCATCCACCCTGTACCGAAATGTCGCCGATGGTAGACGGAATGACAGTCTACTCAAACGGCGCAGTTTACTCAAACCAACTAGTTTGGCAAGTGGTCGACCATACCTGCCGAATTGTTTACGAGCAGAAGCTCATCGTCGATAGCAGTGGCTTCCGCTTTCGGTGCCTTTCTTGTCCCTTTTCACGGTGAACAAGCACTCCGAGGAATGTTTACACAGTGAACACGTACGCACATACAACGCGCACACCTAACACTAGCCGAGCTATGCAGCAGTGCACTTATAGTACAGCTCAATCTAGCCGTAGCAACTAGCGGCGAAAATGCGGCCAGTTTCGCTAGCCTCGCTACTCAATAGCTTAGACTGGAGATATATGAATGACAAGGCAAGGACAATTTACATAAATGTCTGCACAAAATAACAGAACTATTTGTGTTTTCAACGCTTTTTGTTTTGGTGTCATGATTTCGTTTCGTGAATTTCGTTTTGGTGAAACTTTTGATGACCATGAAAAGAAAAATAAACGCCCGCCGCTGTACATAATTTGTGTAGAAAAAGCCTGAAATACTCAACGGCTGTTCAAAACGGCCTTGTAGTGGCCCCAGAACTCCCTTAAGTTGATGGCCTTCGAATATTAGTCGCTAAAGAAACGTGAGAGCCAAAGTGTGGAACTGCTAAAGTGCGGAACTCAGGGTTTAGGCGTTGCAACTACAGAATACCAGCAAAGTGACTGTAGGAAACAGTATCTTGAGTGAGTTCTGAAGCACAATTTGCGGTTCGAAGTGAGCATTTTACCGAACAACGAAGAAAGCTCGCTCATACAATGAAATATCCCGGCCGCGGCGGCTGCATTTCAATGGAGGCGAAATGTTGAGGCCAGTGTGCTGTGTGATGCCAGTGCACGTTCAACTACCCCAGGTGGTCGAAATTTCCGGGGACCTCCACTACGCCGTCTCTCATAATGAGAGGTGGTTTTGGGACGTTTAACCCCAGAAATCAAACAGTCGTGCCATGAAATATTTATTAGGAGAAGCGAAGGTGTAGAATTGACTAGTGACTTACACAGTGTTGAATATACACAGGTAGAGAAGCAGAATAAGCGTACTAGCCGTAAATGTGTTCAAAAATGTCTTATTAAATCCATAGATGTAACAATAAAAAAAGGTACACAGCGCAACAGCTGGCAAGAAAAGGAGTTCCTGTAGGGAGGAAAAAATACATGAAAGAAAGGGCAATCCCGACGGCTTTTATCAAATCTACCGCAAAATGGCGAGGGTCGCAGTACAGTTTGATTCTACTGCGCAGCAGAGTTTCGCAGTAGAGTTTGACAAGTTGCTGACAAGCTCCTCAACGCGCACTTAAGTCGACGCCAAAAAGAACGCACAAGTTCCGCGTGGAACTTTTGAAGAGGTTTTGAGGCCACAAAAGGCATGCTCAGCAGACAAGGAATGAAGGACTGCGTAGCTATCACCTAGAAAAGGGTATGGACAATTTTACGTAAACAGCCGCAGGGGATGCTGCGGCAGTGTACATAAAATAACTCCAGATAGAAAAAATTAAATTAGCAAAGCATTCTTCAGTGGCGCAAGGCAAGCCAACTTGATGTGCTCTTGGCTGGTCCCGCATTTCCTCCTTGTCCGAGGCTTGGGGAGACGCCTCGTGCAGCGCGACGAGACCGAGCGAACACCTTTGAAGGTTTTCCATCGAACTCAGCATCAGGACGTTCGCTTCATACCTAAGATTGTGACAGACCTGGCACGCGCGGCCTCGGCTGAGACGCTGCCCGCCCTTCTGCTGTTTTTCACTACGCATGCCCATATGCTGAGTGTGGATATCCGGCCTATTTGGTAGCTATTCATGACATATGTTGCACAAATACACAAGGGCCAAAGAGGGGAAGCACAGACGAGCGCAGGCTAAAGCTCAGATTTATTGACATGGCAAACAGATACCCACTGCAGGTCTCGTCTCTGGCTGCTCTATTCGTTCCTTGTGTGCGTGCGCGACATGTCTTTCATGCGCATGCTGATCTAGGAGCTGCTTCGACGACACGAGAAGACGCATGCTATCGCGTCGCAAATATCTGAATAGTCGCGGAGCTCTGAGAGACGCTGCGCACCGGACAAATTGACACACACCTTGTTTTCTTCTGCTTGCACGTGTAATATGTGTGCCCTACACCCGCAGTTTTGCTGTGTAGTAGTCAGCTGAAAGCATGAGCGGAGCAGAAGAGCGCATGCGGACCCTGCACATTGAGCACTTCACATGGCGCCAGCTCCGTCGTTTTTTGAATAGCCGTGCTGTACACGGTCACATACGGAAATACATCGTCGCGTGTGTTTCGTTGGACGTCGACGTACATGGCTATTATATCGGCGATGGTCTCATTTAGGCACTCGGTGACCTGCGGGTGGTAGGCGGTGGTTCGGCGGTGGTTTGTCTAGCTGTACATCAAGATCGCCTTAGGTCAGCCGAAGAAATGCCGTGCCTCTGTCGGTGATAAGGACTTCCGGGACTTCATGACAAATGACTATTTTCTCAATGAACAATTTTGCCATCTTGGACGCACGGTCTTTGGTCAGGGTCCTTGTTTCGGCGTAGCAGGTGTGCCAGTCAGCCGCTACGACGAGCTATTTGTTGCCGGAATTCCACGTCAGAAACGCCCCAGGTAAATTCATACTGATTTGCTATAACCGTCGTCCTGGTGGTCCGAACGGTTACAGAAGTCCGACTGGCCTAATTGACAGCGGAATTTTGCTGTAGCCTTTATCATGGCAAGACATTCCTTTTCTGTTGTGGAATAAGTCCCTTCCGTGTTGGAGAGTTACTGGGTAGCGTGTCTGACAACCCTTTCAAGACCGTCGGTCTTCTGCACAAGGACGGCGACGAGTCCTGAGCTGATTGCGTCGGCGTGTAACTGAAGTTCTCATTGAAGTGTATAAGTATAGGAGGCTAGTGCAGGCCTCGCTTGAATTCTTCGAATGCTTCGACTACAGGCGATGTCCAATTCAATTCAACCTCTGCTTTTGTGAGGTATATGAGAGGTTCTATGATCCTTGAAAAGTCCTTTGCCGAGCGCATTTAACAGACACGCAGTCCAAGAAATATGCGCGCTCCTTTCTCGTCAGGGGTATGCAATTCGATAATCACAGCTGTTTTCTGCTGGTCAGGATGTAGCCCATGCAGTCTATTAACTAGTTGCAGAATAAAGGGCTCCTCGTGTGTGTAGCGGCAGTTTTCTAGTTTTAAGTTGAGTCCTGACTTCTTGATACCCTCAAGAGCAGCTTCAAGGCGCAGGAGGTGTTCGTCGAAGTAAATATGACAATGTCGTCGAAGTAAAGGAGGCAAGTCTGCCATTTATAGCCTACCAGCTTCAAACCTACCAGCAAACTCGAACAGGCCCTCCGGAGGAGGCAGTCTTTTGTGGTGTGTCTCTCTCGTCGGCTTCGACTTACCAGTAGACGGTTTTGAGGACCATCGACGAAGCATACTTAGCATTGTTACATCGGTACAAAGCATCGTCTATCCGTGGGAGAGCGTACACATCTTGGTGATTTTGCTGAGGCACTGAGATAGTCGACGCAGAAAGCTAGAGTTCCATCTTTCTTCCTCACTAACAACACGGGAGACGCCCACACACTATTACGCCGTTAGATGATGTGATTCCATATAAATTCTTGGGCTTTTTTCCTTGATGGCCTCGAATTTGCGTGGCGAAACTCGGTACGAGCTCGGACGGAGAGGACGCGCATATTCGCTGGTTATGATGAGGTGTTTGGCGGGAGAGGACTCACGAAGCATTGATGAAGACGAGAAACAGTCCTTGTATTGGTGAAGCAAGGACTTGAGCCTTTATTGCTATTACCTAGAAAGGCCTTTATTGAAGTCAAAAGCGGGTTCCGACACTGCGTTCGTCATTGTGGGTCTCAGAGAATCCGTCACGGAATTCAGCTATGTGCCCGACCATCGTACCCTACTAAGGTGCCTGTATGCAAGGCTCAATATGTTACTACATTTCCTTCGAAACTACGCACTTTAGCACTCGAAGGTTTAGGAGCAAGTGCTGGTCACCCTCGATGACGGCTTTTAAGCCGCTAGGCGCTTTGATACCGACGGAAATGATGGCACTCGACAGCGGCGGAACCGTTACCTGCTCCTCCGTCACATTCAAGGCATGGTAACCAAAGTTGCTATCTGGAGGTGTTGCATTAGCCTTCGAAAGCGTTACTGACCTGGCTCTCAGGTCGATCACTGTGCCATGTTGGTCTAGGAAATTCATGTCTAAGATGAAGACCCTCGTGCACTGCTGCAGGAGCTCATATATCAATGAATACGTCTGACTGTCAGTTGTGAATGGCCTTGCAGGTTGCGGTCAGTGTTAAAAGGATGACCCCCTGGTCTTCGGATATCTGGTCCTTCCAAGGCAGGCTTTACCTTCTTAAGTTTCGCGGCGACTCCGGTATCGACTAAGGCGGTGACGCTGTTGCCGTCTGTAATCACGCCGAGGTCAGCGGTTTGACTCGCGTCGAGGTTAGGTCGGGGCGTCGGGTCACGGCTGCATCGACTTGCTTGGCTGCTGCTATCACGCATCGGCAAATACTTCAGTGGCGAAGTGTTGTTGTAAAGGGCCTAGCCAAGTGGCGTGCTTCAAGGCACCTGGCTAGAGCCTTCCACGGGAGCCTATGACGGGAGGATTCACGCGTCGCAGTCATTGTCTTCGGCAGCAGGCGACGGCTGCGGCATTGTGTTGGCATTGTGTCGTGCAGCAGCTGCAGCTTCACCGGCCGTTGTCTTTAGTTTCCCAGATAGAGGCTGGATGATCGACCCCGGTTTGGGCCTGTGCGCTGATAGTTATCGGGTGAGATGTAGCGGCCGTGCCAAGGTGAACGGGATGGAGATTGTTTTCACTCTGCTTCGGCGATTTTTTGGGCGGTGTCTAGGGGTCGTTCACCTGGACACGGACGCGGCGCGTTGAGTGCTAAACTTCGGAGCCACATCTCACAGTACCGCCAGTTGCAGTATGTATGGCCGGCTTCTTCGTAGTGGTAGAAGAGTGGAGTGGGCTGTGGGCGGGGTCGCGCCGTACGTCAGTCTTCGTCACCGCGTAGCTCAGGATTACTAGCGAGCATGATGACTCAGTGGTCGCAGCGGTAGCTTGCGGAGAATGTGCGGAGGTGCGGGGTCTTGCCATGAAGGACAAGCAACGGCTCGACATGCAGAAGCGGCGTGGGTCGTCGCGTCCGGTTGTTTTCGGCGTTAGAAAAACTGGCAGCTATCGCTGCACTTCCTCGTGAACAATGTCTTCCACAGAAGATAACTGGCCCTCAGACGGCGGGAACTCCCAGCGCTGTTCTTCGGAAACAATAGCCCTTATGGTATCACGCAGGTCGTCGTGGTCGAGTCCTTGTACTTCTCAGTAGTCTGGTAGCGAGCAGATTGTATTCGCTGGTGCGCATATCGACAGTCTTCTGAATCGTAGTGGGCTTGGGGAGAAACTCTTGAACGGTCTTCAGTGGATTCTTGATCAGTCCGGCGGTGAGCAGAAGAATCTTCGCCTCTTCAGACATGTCAGCGGGGCAGAAAAGTCGGGTCACGTCTTCAGTAAAGATCGCCATGCTTTCGTTCGCGAGCTGCACCCGTGTCTCTAGCAGTGACGTGGCTATTTCCTAGCGCACGACGCTAGCTAAAGTTTCCAGGAAGGTGGAGGGAAAGATGGCCCGGGTTCGGAGCGTGGACTCTCGGTTCTCAAACTAGGTCCTGGCACCGTCTTCTAGGTAGAAATAGATGTGAGGAAGCTTATGTTCGAGGTCCCAGTTGCAGGGGCCGTCGACGCGGTCGCAGGTGTCCAGCCAGCTTTCCTGGTCCTCGTTTGACAATTCGCGGTATGTAGGCGGCTCTTTGGGTTGCTGCCCCGCCGCGATGAACTAGTGGTTATGGCACTTGGCTGGAGATCCGAAGGTCGCGGGATCGAATCCCGGCCGCGGCGGCTGCATTTCGAAGGAGGCGAAATGTTGAGGCCCGTATGCTGTGCGATGTCAGTGCACGTTAAAGAACCCAGGTGGTCGAAATTTCTTAGACCTCCACTACGGCGTCTCTCATAATCAGAGGTGGTCTTAGCCTTTCTTTTCTTGTCCTTGTCGGGAGGCGGCAGCTATTCTGGCTATAGTCATTGCTGTTTGCTGCTCGCTTGAAAGACCGGATTCGAGTCCTCTTGGCGACGTGAACTTGGCTCGCGGCTTGACGGGGGCGTGCGGTACATGAACAGGAAAGACTTTCACCACATGTCACGTGGTCGTGAGGATGAAGGGCTCAGCACACTTCAGTCAGGCGAACTGTTTATTGTGCGAACCCATGCCCTCGAAAGCAATGCAAATCACACTACAAGGCGATAAGGCGTCAACAGTCGTTGGTCGACGGTGAAAAAGAACTGACCACGAGCGAAATGCATAGGATTTTACAGACGTCATAACGTGCTATCGTACTAACGCTGGAATTCTAGAAGGCACTCAAATGTGCGTGTTGGGTATGCAAGTTTGTAGAATGGTGGATACCTTTGCCGAAGAGGCATGCAAGATAAGCGCGGTCTGCGCGGGACGTCACAGGATAGTGGTAACAGCGGTCACCTTATGCAAAGCCAAACGAGCGCGCGTGCAAATGTACCCAGGAACTAGCACTTAGAACATTGCAATATGGGCGTGAAAGTTTCTACAACCGAAGAAGCAAATATACGATATATTTGGTAGGAAATGAAAGATTAGGCGTCCGAAAAATCCCAAGTTTTTGCTCTGAGCGTATACTTGTAGCACAGCTAGACCGTACGAAATTTAAAAGATCGCAAGAACTACATTATCTTGACTGGCGCTATTCCAGATCACTGGCACTTCTATTATCTGCCGCACATTATAACGCCATTAGCTCTGAACGGTAATGAGAATTTTTCCCTTATTTATTCATATCACCTAGCTATCAATTTGTTCGAGCTGAACATTCCCTTAACCATATGGAAGGCTGGAAAAAACACAGCATGCTCAAAATAGATATACGACAATTTACAGGGTACATGCAAATGTCTTGACGAAGCCCAACAACTTATGTAATAAATAGCAGAATTCAGAGGCGGACATTAACCAGCAGAGGAAGAGCAGCCACGGTGTACTTTTTTTGCAATTAAAAATCGGCCGATCATGCAGTCTCCCACAGATTTGGAAAGGTCATCAGCTTCCAATACACTGTGTGAAAATGACAATGGTTTCTACCATCAGGTTCCCGTGATCCAAAAGCTATCGGCATAAATGTATCCCTACAATGCATCCCTTGGTAGAGAGAGTACTGTAATTCAGAGCTCTTCTCCTATGTGAAAATGAGAGACCAGCAAAGATTCTTGTCATTATACCCAAATCATGCATGAATCTCAGAAGATGACGTCACAGGGAAATATATAAAAAGATATTGAAGCAATTATTATGGTTCGCAGAGTAATACACGGATCGTTTTGTCCGCGGTTGATACAATCGCCTCGCGCCACTCCCTCTTCTTTGCAGAGCAGCAATTCATATGAAGCATATCTGTGCATTGTATCTACGATTGTAACAGAACTGAAGAGCAAAACATCACCTGGAGGTATTTTGTTGAATATCTTTGTAAACATCAAGACAAAGACATATTCGTACAAAGTTTTTTCCTTTACAGGACTATAGCGTTAAGGCAATTCGCATGTTCGTAGGGTAGTAGTGGCTCGCATGTTATGAAGTATGGAGCTTTCAGCAGATGAGGTGTTTAGGGTCGTGGTTGACGTGTAGGAGTATATCCATTGCCGGAGGGGGCTTTTCACAGTTTCGAGGAATAAAGAATAAATAAAAATGAAGCATGTTCACCTACCTAACATAGGAAGTCTCGTCGAAAAGCTGAACTGATGGCAACACCTTGGCGCCAGCTTATTAAAGTCATTCTTCGTAATCTGTGCCATCGCTACCAATCATGCATCACTAGGTAAGAGTGGCCCGAGAGCAGTTATGTGGGTAGGGGATAGAGGGGATTATTTTAACACGAAAGTGTTTATTCAGGGGTCCACCACGAAATATGTCACGTACATCCCTAAGGAAGTAGACGTCTGAAAAAAATTAGTGCCGATTTAAGATAGAAAAGGTACCACTCGTTGAGATTAGAATCCACAACCAGCCAGGATATGACGGCATGAGCTGGGCGCACTAACACCACACCACCGAAGAAACCTAAACATAAGTCTCAGAAGTGAAGCATTCCTTTTGGCTATCAAACATTGCGTAAGAACTTGCATCGCTACAGTATAAAGAAATCTACACCTTTTAAAAATTGCGAGAGCTGTGAATTATGGCAGAACGTTGCATACAGTGCTTGTGCCAGGAACACACCTTGCAGAGCATCGTATATGGCAAAATCCGCAGGACGTTTCTCCTTCTTGCCCTATTCAACACTGTGTCCGTGATGGTTTTGTCGATGAGGCTTGCACTTGAAAATGTCTGAGCGGCAGGCTCATGAACAAAAGTTCGACATCTGTGGTACTGCATCAAATGTTCACGTGAAGATTTCTGTACCCACATGCCATCACTTGGGAAAATCTGAGGCAAGATAACCATAATAACGATGTCAAAAATTCTGTTAAACAGGTGGTTATGCTAAGCAACACTATTTACTTTTTGGTGATTACGTTATGTAACTGCAATCACTAAAGTGCACCCTAATGCAATGAGCGAGTGAAACATCTGCTTCTTTTAATTGGCCTACAACATCCACCAAGTTCCGAAAAAATGAAGAGCATTGGATATGCGCAGGTTGAATTTACTACCAATACTAATGTTCGAGCTACTTTAACTGAATACCTTAAACAATATTATTGTAGGAAGCTGCAAACTGGAAAAAAGCAGTCCAAGCTGTGCAGATGCATAGTCAGATTGTGTATGTCAAATTACTGACAAACAAGAAGTATAGCAGGGCAACTATTTTTTGTCACTTGTATCCTAATACGTATGCAATTAAAATGGAGCGCACCTTCGAAGGAACACGCATTTAATGCACATAATAGTATACTGTCCAGCCATGCAGTGGTATCGTTTGTGGCACAATCTTGCATTTTTGACTATAAGCCCGCGCCTCTAAGTTCCGATAGTATACCTCGAGTTTGTTCCTAATTCATTTAAGGCTTAAAAAAAGAAAGGAAGTGGGCTAGTCTAAAGAGCCAACTAGAAAAAGATCTCACTGGCTATTATAAACATTACGCCATCGTTACTTAGTCTTTCGGGGTTCTTGTTGCTTACGAACAGCATCTGCTTCGCACTATATATGTTGTTCAACACGCAACTTTTGCACAGAATGCAGTGGCTTTTTTTTTTTTTTGAGGCCGAAAAAGTCGTGGCAGCTGAGATGCAGGTATTTTAGCACACACACACATGTTTTTGTACATCAGCCTGAAGAAAGCCTTGTTTTCAGTGCAACGATCCATGGTATCAGCATTCAAGCCACTGACATCGGAATACAGACCAGCTTGCACTGAAAACATAAGCGGTATAATTACCTTCAGATGGTCGCATCGTCACAGAGGACAGCAGTGAAGATCACAAAATCGATCCAAAAATCCGTGTTGTCATGGGCGAAAACAGTTGTCACGAGGTGACTTGAAGTCATAAATTCTTCCGGGGCCGAAAATTCGGAATACAATCCGCATAAATTAGGTTACGAAGACGATTTCCCATAGATTCTACACTAGAAAACCTTCACAAGTGCGTAGCCCATATCGCGCACATGCAGCTCGTACAACCAGCGGCCATGCTTTAGCTAGCCTAATGTGCTACCATGGTGCCCAGAAAAACTTCACGTTGTTTATCGACATAGCTTTTCGACACTTTCGACTATGTCACTTAGCTTTCAAATGTGTGATTTACGCGAGGTATGCACCTTTATATTTAATTTATGTTTGTATATAGTTTTATTGGTTTTCTGCTTTAATGTGTCTGTTTTGAGCGTGTTGAGATTGAATACGCAACCAATGAAGCCTCCAAGGAACGATCGGTCTCGCTCGCGTGAGGAGGCTGTAGAGGCTTGTTCGGGATCAGGTAGCTATGGGTGCCGTCGTGCCATCTTGGCAGTAGCAGTTCGTATACGTCTTCTGTCGCCGTAGTAGCAGTATGCCCGATCTCGGCATCGTTCTATTTTTGTCGTTTCCTCGTAACAGAGGATCGGGTGATCGCTGTCACTCAAACACTAAACACAATATTACGAAATGGGTAATGAGGCACACTTCGCCTGCGTGTTGTCACAGAGGTGGTCGTAAAAAATGATTGATGCCATTTCTTTATATATTAGGTACACGCGTGGTGGCTTAGCGGCTATGGGTTTGGCTAGCGAACACGGAAACCGTGGCATCGAATCCCGACGACGGCGGCCGCGTATCGATGGGGTCAGAATAGGTGCACGTTAAAGAACCCCAAGTCATCAGAATAAAACCGGAGTTCTACATTCAATTTAGCAAATCAATGGCTAGCAGCTTCGTTACGTTTATTGTTCTATTGTTTGTATGTATTGTATACTATTCGTACATATTGGAGTATGCAATCTTAATAACTCCAAACGGTACGCAACAATAATCTTTCTCAAAAAGAAAGAACAAAATTCATGAAACCGTTGTTCCATTGATCCTAAGAAATAAGTGACTGGACTGAAGACTGTGAGCTGCCGCACTTATGTTATTGATCATGTAGGATACCCGCTTTTTGTGCTACCAAATATCCAACCAATATGCCCTCTATAGGTCAAATATCCAGCCAATAGTTATTGGCAATTTGACTAATACATCCTCTATTGCCTAAAGACAGCAAGACGCCTGCTCCATTGGACTAATACACCTATTATTGGTCAAATAGGAAACCAATTCCCACCCGCTATTGGACCAATACAAACTCTATCGGTCAAATAAGAGAACAATCAGGGGCAGGTATTAATCTTTGTTGGCACCAGTAAGATTCTACTGCCGTATAATAATCTACCGCCGGATCTACTGCCGACATTCTACCGCCGAATAGCACTGGATCCGGTCAGCGCCACCGCGAGAGCCTGGGAAGTGACGTCACCAGTCAAGCTTCCTATATACCCGATGCTGCCGAGCGAAATATTCAGTGCACCCATCGAAGGCGCAGTCGTCAAAGCTCTGAATATGCGTTCTTTATTCTGCTTCCAGGTTAGTTACTACTGCTCATACAAGAGTGATGATCGATGCGTTTTGGTTGTACCGCGCCCACATAGACCTTTGTTAATTGTAGCGGAGGGTTTTCATGTGTGTAAGCTTTTGCTCTGTGGGGGTGTTGAAGAAAACCCCCGTCCTGATGTCGCTAAGATGCTTCAATCTCTTATATATGGACAAAAGGCTATACGAAGCGACTTGCTGATGTCATAAAAAGACTACATGAAACTGATAAAAACATAGAATCCCTGACGATCAGAATGTCACAAGTGGAAAAAAAATTAAGGAAGTCACAAAGCAGACTAATGCTATTGGCAGTTCAAATGCAATCCTGGGGGAACTGAAAGAAACTATTAAAGCCCACCAAAAAAGTTCGTGGAACTGGAAGACCACAGTAGAAAATATAATCTTGTAGCGTTTGGAATCAATCAAACCAAAGACGAAACACACGAAATGCTCAGGCAAAAAGTAGTTAAGGAAGTAATAGAAGACAAGCTTGGGATACGCTGTTCGTCTGTTGCGCGAATACATAGATTGGGAAAGGCATCATCAAACCGAACAGTCATCTTGTACTTTCATAATTACTTGGAAAAACAAGAAGTCCTACGTAAATCAGGAAAGTTGAAAGGAACTCGTATATTCATTCCAAACGACTTCTCTGCTGAAACACGAAGGAAACGAAAGAGCCTGTGGCAAAGTTCTAAAACTGATAAAGAGATCGGAAAGAAGGTTTCCTAGCTGGATGACAGGCTTCGTATAGATAATTCAGTCTGTCTAGAGCGATGCTCCAAACGAACGTGTTTTGGTAACGCAAACGGTGGATGCGCAAGATGACAGACAGCTATACCAAGTGCCACAGCAACTGCGCATCCTCTCTCAGAATGCTCGAAGTATTCAGAATAAGATAAAGAAACTAGAATTTCTAGCGCTTAGTTACAACACGCAACTACTTATAATTACGAAAACGTGGCTCGCGGAAAAAATTAGTGAAATTGTACCACCAGGTTACAAATTACACAGACGTGATAGAGGTTCAAGAGGTGGAGGTGTTGAGGTTGTGGCGAGAGAAAATGTAGCCATGGACTAGATTCGTAACCATAAGACCTTATTTTTAAATGTAACGATATAGGGCTTCACATTCCTGCTTTGTGCAGTTTATCGGCCACCTGATGCTGCTGATTCCTATCTTGAGGAATTTTATATTTTCCTGTTGTTGCATCGAACTCGTAATGTCATTATCACTGGTGATTTTAGTTTGCCCGACATGGATTGGAAGCGACTTAACTCGGCAAATTATGTACCCTGTAATGTTGTGCTAGATATGCCTCTAGCACTGAACGTCGATCAATTTGTGCTGGAACCAAATCGCGAAAACGCGGTATTGGATATTTTTTTATCAGTGAAAAGCTTTCAGGTGGGACACTTATGATATAGCCCGGTATTTCAGACCGCAGGTTAGTGTTGTTTTCTTGGAGTGCTCCACATGTTACTAGTGATAGAGCTGCCTCATGAACATATATACGTGATTATGAACGCGCTGATGATGAAAGTGTTATTGATTGGTTGGAAAGCAAACTAGTATATCATGGCTGTGACGATGTTCATTTCTTCTGGAAGAGGTTTAAGGAAGCTATAAATTAGTGTACGGAACATTTCGTACCCATAAAGAGTTAAAAAAGGTCGTCGCATCCCCTGGATTAGCCACGAGGTTATTCAGATTAAACGAAAATAAAAAGACAATAAGCGGCACAGGACCAAAACGCACACTTTTCGAGAGCTTAAGCATTCTCTAACCACTAAGATTGGTCTAGCAAAGAGCAAGTATTTTAGGACCACACTCCCAGAGTATATTAGGAGCGATCCACAGAAGTTCTGGCGCTTTCTTTCCAACCGCAAAGATTGCATAAAAGAAGTTAAACTTGACGGACAACTAGTGACTGATGAAGTAACAATAGCCAAGTGCTTTAGCGAATATTTTCAGAGCGTATTTAATAATGATAGTGGCACTACAGCAGACTCTGTGCCCAATTCTTCTGTTGGAGGCTTCCCTATGGTGTCGGTGCAGGGTGTTCTGAAAATGCTGCGTAATCTCAACATTAGAAAAAGTGCTGGACCAGACGTTCTTTCTAATGTATTTTTAAAGCGTTATGCTGGTCGGATATCAGAATACATGACGAAAATATTTCAAGCGTCATTACACTCGGGGGATGTACCGCAGGATTGGCGCAACGAAAAGGTTGTGCCTGTCCACAAAAAAGGTGACAAATGTATGGTAGGAAACCATCGGCCTGTGTTCATTACATGCACATCATGCAAGTTTCTTGAGCACATAGTAGCCGGTGAACTTCTTAAATTTTTAACAGCAAATAATATTCTGTCACAGCATCAACATTGTTTTTAGACGAGGAATGTCGATTGTTACTCAGCTCGTAACTACAATCCATGAATTCGCAGCAATATTAGGCAGATCCGGCTACTAGACTTCTGTAAAGCATTTGACAAAGTGTCACATGAGAAGTTGCTTTGCAAACTAAGTGTTACTGGGCTTCCCCAGTACCTTAATAATTCTATTACTGCATATCTGCGAAACAGATCACGATTCGTACACGCAAATGGCTGTTTCTCACTTACTTTGGCAGTTCTGTCTGGAACAACACAGGTCAGTGTGCTCGGTCCATTGCTATTACTTATTTTTATCGATGACATAACACAAATACTACCCGAATCAGTTAGCATAAGGTTATTTGTAGATGACTGCATCATATTCAAACAAGTTAATCAAACTAAAGACTACGAAATTCTTCAGAAATCGCTAATGAAAACAGATGAGTGCTGCACGGAGTCTAAAATGTAATTAAATGCTTCAAAGTCAGTTCTCCTCCGGATCTCGCGAAAACAGCTACCAAGCGTATTCGAGTACAGTATTAATCGGTTGGTGATTCCGCATTTTACGCAATGTTGATATTTAGGCGGCACACTGACCAACTATTTAACATGGACGGCTCATATAACAGATATTTCCTCGGTGTTTCGTAAGCTGTGTTCTTATACGTAAAATTAAAGACACGCCTTCTAATATTAAGCTTTTAGCATATTCTACAATCATAAGGCCAAAGCTGGAACACGCCTGGGTGCTTTGGGACCAACATACAAAAAAAAAGACATGTACCAGCTTGAGAGCATTCAAAGGAGAGCGGTTCGTTTTCGTTATAGAAACTATGGAAGACACGAGGCAATCTCAGAGCTAATGCGTAATAGAAATATTACGCCCCTGGAACGACGTAGAAAGATAGCCCGTTTATCTTTCCTGCATAGCATTCTGAGCAAAAGGGCGAAGATAACGCGACCGTCCTTTCTAGCGCGGCTGACGTCAAGAAGAACGCATCACACACCCACCCATGCTTTGAAGCCTATATTTTCTCGCACAGTTGCTTCCAGTAATAGCTTTCTTTTCCGCGAACAAATCGGAATGGAATAAGCTCCCAGAGTTCGTCGTTCAAGCACCTGATTTCCATCACTGTCTAGAAGATTTGTCGGTGAATCTATGACACTGTTCTTTTGGTGTCTGATGTGTTGGTTGCCCCGCCACGGTGGTCTAGTGGCTAAGGTACTCGGCTACTGATCCGAGGGTCGCGGGATCGAATCCCGGCCGCGGCGGCTGCATTTCGATGGAGGCGAAATGTTGAGGCCCGTGTGCTGTGCGATGTCAGTGCACGCTAAAGAACCCCAGGTGGTCGAAATTTCCGGAGACCTCCACTACGGCGTCTCTCATAATCAGAACTGGTTTTGGGACGTAAAACCCCACAAAACAACAACAACTGATGTGTTGGTTGCTGTAATGGTTTTTGCATTTGGTGTACTGCTTGTAAACTTACCTGTGATAGCGTTATTGTTGTGCCGCATATACATGCAATTATTAGTTTGTGTACTAAACCTTTTTATGAACGTGTATATTTTAGATACGCTTGTTCATGTTATTGGTCTCATATATGTATGCCCCTCCTGCTTTGAGCAGGCAAGCTCGGCGAGCAGTATAAATAAATAAATAAAACTCTAATAGATTTCCTATAAAACGTATAGAAATTTTGTATTGTACCAATAGAAATTTCTATTGGAATCTTTCCTAAGGATTTTTAATTTGGAACTAATTGATTTCAACTTAAAGCAAGACATTCAGAAAGCAAAATTGTTCTAAATTAACATCGTCTCCCTTTCACTGCACTCTTGGTTTTCAGCGGTGGTACCGCCACCTGGGAACGACGGCGCGAACTTAATTACGCGCCGACAGTCAGCCCTCCAATAGCTCGACGCCTCTATCGCCGCGCAGGCTTCGGCGTCCTGCCAGCGCGTTGCTTCAGCCACGGAGCCTACAAAATCAGTCTTTTGTCACGTATATGAGAGCCACTTGCTTTCCGATGCACTCCATTTGGGGAACGCAAAGACGGCCGCCGACGTCAAGTCGTGCGCCTTTCGCAGCACGAAGTGTGCGCTCCTTAAATGATCCGCTGACAAACAGTGCGGTTTCGGGTTGCAAGGTTTCACCGGTTGCCGACGCCTCAGGTTTATACCAGCCTTCACCGGGCGCTGGCGCGTTTAATTCGGTGTCTCCGGTGAAGTATGAGTAGTTCCAGAGCTTTCGCTTGTGTGATACTGTCGAGGATTCCTGTGCATTGCCACCGTCACGGTGGTCCAGTGGCTAAGGGTCTCGCAGCTGATCCGAAGGTGGCGTGAGCGCATCCCGACAGCGGCAGCAGCATTTCGATGGAGGTGGAATGTTGAGGTCCGCGCGCTGGTGCGATCTCTGTGCACGTTAAAGAACACAGGATGGTCGAAATTTCCCGAGCCCTCCAGTTTGGTGTCTCTCATAACGTATCGTTCATTTGGGACGTAAAACCCTTCACATCAAGCATTCAATCACTGTGCAGTGTCGTACATGCAAGGATATCACGGGTCCAGAGTATCTAACCCATTTCCCTCCCCTCGATTCGCCAGATTGCCCCTTCTGTGCGAAGTTTCACTTTCCTGTGAAACCGATTCCTATGGCAGAGGAATCAACCTGATTTCTTTCGATTTTTTCCGTAAAGTATATTGGAAATTATTTTTTATTAGTCTTTGTTTCTTACTTCTGGCCATAGCCTGAAGTCTGCTTTTTGTCTTCGTGACACTCAACTTCATGAAGAAAAAGAAAGGATAAAGAAAGAAAGAAAAAAAAAAATTACGCTTTCTTCTATTTTCTCGACACTGAAAGGGCTCCTTATTATACAGAAGATATACCAACAATATATCGCTGTCATTTTA
The DNA here is from genome assembly GCA_013339685.2 of Hyalomma asiaticum. NCBI lineage: Eukaryota > Metazoa > Arthropoda > Arachnida > Ixodida > Ixodidae > Hyalomma > Hyalomma asiaticum. The sequence continues at coordinate 20,397 of JABSTT010001765.1, forward strand.
TCTGACGTGGAATTAGGTTTACGAAGAAAACTCTAGCGAACGATATTGCATTGTGAAAATTCAAGTAACTGCTGGTTTGGTTAAGTTTTATTCATGTAAACAGACGAGACAAGGAAGTACGTCCTGTCAAAAGAACCAGGTGTTCCATGACTTAGCGATGTTGCCACGCTGCAACAGAAAAACAAGGGACAGATATTAGCAAGCAGTTTTCTTTTACCGGATTTCTATATGTTTTATATTTTTACCAGGAATAATGTATGTACCTTGGAATTGTAATTTCTCCTGTGAAGTTGAAAGTGAGCGCATAATAACCAGCGTACTGGTGAATGCGCGCTCAACAAATTTATATATGCACAGTACACTTGCCTATGCTCCTTTACTAGGGGATCTATAAGTGCGAATTTTCTGGCGCCGTATCACATCTTTCTTCATTGATGCGAAGACAACGCGAAAACGTAAAATTCACTGACACATATTCTGATACCTCCTAGAAATGTTCCTACACCTCTTTCATCCCACACAATATACCTCATACTGTCCCTACTGTGGAGCGCAGCCCACAGTATATCACTGCACGTGGGAATGCCCATGACCACCGTGCTGTTCCCCTATTCCATCACCATCACATTCCTCCTGGGAGACTGCGCTGACCAGCTCAGCGCCGCAGGAGCAGCGTCGGCTGATCCAGCGAGCACGTGCAGTGGCGCGAGCCAATGAGGCCCTGAACTAAGGGATCCACCCTACGAGGAAGATCCCTGATTCCATTTTAAATAAATGTTTACTCTCTCTCTCTCTCCTAGAAATGTACTATAGCTTAACAAAAAAGAATGGCAACACGTTCAGTTAAGCAAGCCTCCATCGTATACATCCTTCTGAACCGGCACCACCGCAGCTTCAGTGTACGATGACTAAGACCTGCTTTTGGTGACACTCAGTACCTAAACCCCTGCTGCTTCCTCCTGCTTTATCGTAGTGATAATTCAACAGTTGGCATATCGCGTCTATTTACACAGGCCGATGAATTTCCATTGCCTAGACGGGAAGATATTCAAATTGTTTATCGACACACACACACATATATATATATATATATATATATATATATATATATATATATATATATATATATGTGTGTGTGTGTGTGTGTATACTTTCCAGGCCGATGAGATTCCATTACTTAGCGGGAAGATATCCAAATTTTTTATCGAATATATATATTATATATATATATATAATCATATTTGGGAAATTGTAATAACTTCCCCTATGCTTCATAGGCTTCTATGTTGGTTGGTTCATTAAGTTGTTGCTAACAATAAAACAAGCCCTTTACCTCTTCCTTTGGTTATATACACACATACCCACACACAAACATATAATATATATATATATATAATATATATTATATATGTGTGTGTGTGTGTGTATACTTTCCAGGCCGATGAGATTCCATTACTTAGCCGGGAAGATATCCAAATTTTTTATCGATAATATATATAATATATATATATCATAATCATATTTGGGAAATTGTAATAACTTCCCCTATGCTTCATAGGCTTCTATGTTGGTTGGTTCATAAGTTGTTGCTAACAATAAAACAAGCCCTTTACCTCTTCCCTTTGTTATATACACACATACCCACACACAAACCTATATATATATATCTATATATATATATATATATATATATATATATATATATATATATATATATATATATACGAAACGGGTCAAGGGATCCTTCATTTCAAGGGATCCTTCAAACAACTTAATGGACCAACATACATTGAATCCAACGAAAGCATTGGGGAAGTTATTTTAGTTTCGAACTGTGGTATTGTAATTTTAGAGTTACTCGAACGGCAATAGAGCGGACGAAAAGCCAGACCTGCCTTCGTTGGGAACCGAACCCGCGACCTTACCGAAGGCAGGTTTGTCTTTTCGTCCACTTTAATTCCTTACTAGCTACTCCGAAATTATATTGTAATACCACAATTACTTAATGAGCAAACAGACAATGAAGCCTAGGAAAACATAGGGGAATTTACTTGTGGTATTGTAATTGTGGAGAAAGTAGAAAGGAATTAAAGTGGACGAAAAGACAAACCTGCCCTCGGTGGGACCCGAACCCACGACCTTCGGATGTCGCGTCCGATGCTCTACCAACTGAGCTACAAGGGCGGTCGTCCCCCCGTCCACTTTATTGTGTATTTATGTAGGTATTATCCTGGGAGTGTTAGGCAGCGCCACTCGAGGCCAAGGCGGCGTGTGTAGAACACACTTTCTTGCCAGGAGGCGTCACGTAGAACGTGAACTTAGATGAGGTGGCTGCTGCCCAATAAGCCCTCGCATGCTACCTAAGGCACCAAGTCTGCCGCAACGAGGCCCAAGCTATGAAATAACGAAAGGGAAGGGGTCAAGGGCTCGTTCTTTATTTGTTAGAAACAACTGTCATAAAGTTGTCATAAAGTTGTCATAAAGCAAGGAACGAGAACGCGCCCTCGCCCGCGAGAGACAACGCTGACGCAGGCAGCGTCTGCTAGCGAGTTTCTTGATTGAAAAAAAAAATTGGCAGATCCCACGTGCAGTGGGAATCAAATAATTGCGAAGCACGCATCAGGAACGTAAAATGGATTTGCATTGTTGTCTCGCTATACCGAGTTTGATTCATATGAAGTTAACGAAACAGCCTCAAGAGCACAATGACTGTGACATGTAAACCATGCCGCTCATACACGCATGTCATGATCTTCATGCTATGACCTGTCATTTACGTTTGTGATGCAATAATGTTGTGGCATGCCAATTTTCGTATACATCCTGTTAACGAAACGCGAGACATGTAAATCATGTCGCTCATGACATGTATGTCACGATTTTCATGTTATGACGACGACGTCGTCGAGGTAGCGCAAGCACATGTGCCATTTCAAGTTGCGCAGAACAGTATCCATCATGCGCTCAAAGGTAGCGGGCGCGTTACACAGTCCAAACGGCTTGACGTTGAATTCGTACAAGCCGTCGTGCGTGACAAAGGCTGTCTTCGGTCGAGCGTCATCAGTGATAGGTACTTGCCAGTATCCTAACCGCAAATCGAGGGATGAAAAGAATTCTGCTCCTTGCAGGCTGTCAATCGCGCCGTCAATTCGCGGTAGTGGATAGACATCCTTATCTTGTTGAGCCGTCGGTAGTCAACACAGAACCGTATAGAACACTCCTTCTTCGCGACAGGAATAACAGGAGACGCCCAGGGGCTGTTCGAAGGTCGAATAACGTCGCGTCGAAGCATATCGTCGAGTTGCTCGTTGGTTACTCTACGCTCTGCGGGAGATACGCGGTATGGACATTGCTGCAGTGGCGGTTGGCTGACAGTGTCGATGCGGTGCGTAACAGGGGACGTGCGGCCGAGAGAAGCTTGGGCGACATCGAAAGAAGAACGAAATTCTTCTAGAAGGCCCAGAAGCTGTGAACGTTGCGCCGGCGTAAGATCATCAACAATGGAGGACCCGAATACATCAACAGGTGACGAATGAGAAGTCGAAACAGTACTGAGCGCGCTGGAACTGGAACAATGCGTGTCATTGGGAGCGTCGATAAGTTGCGCGTCTTCCAGCGGTTAAACCCTGCCGAGACATTCCCCTCGTGTCAACACAACTACGCACGGGGATGGGTTGGTGACGAAAATCGCGCGTTGCCCTGTGTGAGCTGCACGGTGGTGAAAGGCATCAGCAAGCCTTTCCTAGTGGAAATGCGCTCAGATGGTTAAAGGAGTGCAACGGTGTTGGCGAGATCGGCGCAGTAGACCGACACAGCTGTTGTCGAGTTTGGAGGCACTCTGGTGTCGTCTCGGACGAGTAGCTTGTACAAAGCCGATGGTTCGCTTGCCGGCGTCAAGTCTGATAACGGCGAGAGTTCTAGCTCGGCAGATGCGAAATGAATGAGGGCGTCGTGGCGCGAAAGGAAATCCCATCCCAGGATGACGTTGTGAGAGCATGGAGAAATTATGGTGAATTTGATAGCGTACAGAGTGCCCTGAATGACGACGCGGGCCGTGCATGCTGCTGTAGGGTGAATACCTTGGGCACTAGCCGTACGGAGGGAGAGCCCTGAAAGTGGCGTCGTCCCTTTTTGTAGTAAACGGCTAAGTTTAGCGTCTATGACTGATACGGCGGCTCCAGTGTCTACAAGGGCGGATGCGTGAACACCGTAGACAAACACGTGTATTACGTTCGATGGGCTGCGCTGAGGGCTTTCACAGTTCAACAGCATCGCAGCCCTTGGCTCGTGGACTGCGAAGACTAGTTTTCCTGATCTCGGGCGACCGCACGTGGCCGCATAGGTGACAAGGAGCGGCGTCGTGGAGACGGTGAACAGCGCGTAGACGGAGCTGCCCGCAAAGGAGGTGACATAGGCAGAGGTGGATCGTAATACGGGCGGCTGGACCGGCTGGCGACGGGTGATGGGACTCGAGGCGGCTGCACACGATCGCAATAACGCGCGACGTGTCCGGTGTAACCACACGCAAAGCAGATGGGACGGTTGTCGGAAGTGCGCCATCGGTTCGCTGGGGCAGGTGCCACCCATGTCGTAGGACGCGATGGACGGGGCGGCTGCTGATACGACTGCATGCTGGGCTGGAGCCGGGCCCTAGGACTGACTTCGCCGTATGGAGGCGGCACTCCCGTTTCGAAAGACTGAGGTCTAGCGACAAGTTGGGCGAACCTAAGTGGAGCAGCAGCAGGGATCGGTTGGGGCGGCGCGGCTACAACTGGAGCATAACTCAGTGGTGCAGGCGCCGGAGGGTATTGGTGGTATTCGGGCATGACACCAGCGATTTCCTGCTCAATCTCTCGGCGGAGGGGAGGCAGAAGTGTGGTCGACGGCTGTTGAACATGCTGCGGTTGAGCAAAGGCCAGCAGAGGGAACTGGCGTGGAACTTCATCGCGCACGAATGTCTTGACTTCCGCAAGCAACGCGGAATGGTCAGAAATGGCCGACAAGCCAGCGAGATAGGCGTCGCGTGATGGATGGCGACGGGTTATCAACCGCTGTCGACGCAGCTCCTCGTAGCTTTGGCACAGCATTATGACTTCGGCCACGCTGCGAGGGCTTTTGGCGAGCAGCATGGTGAAGGCGTGATCGTCGATACCTTTCATGATGTTCCCCATCTTTTCAGACTCCAACATCGTCGCGTTACCTTTCTTGCACATGTCGAGGATATCTTCTCTATATTTCGTGAAGGATTCACCGGCCTGCTGAGATCGTTCGCGTAAGCGCTGCTCTGCTTGCAGCTTACGAACGGCAGAGCGGCCGAACACGTCGACAATGGCGGTCTTGAAATCGGACCACATCAGGACATCTGATGCGTGGTGGTTGTACCACACACTCGTTGCACCCGCGAGGTAGAAAATCAAACTGCTCAGCTTTCCCGCCTCGTCCCATCTATTGGGCACGCTCACGCGCTCATAAATCGTAAGCCAGTCCTCCGTGTCGGTCCCATCCGCGCCAGTGAAGACAGGTGGGTCTCGGACACGAGGGACACCGGGACATGCGGTCGGTGCCGGCAGAGGCGTTTGCTGGGCGGCGTCTGGAGGCATGGTAGACGGCACTGTGCGGGAGCGAAGTTACAGGGGCGTGGAAAGAGATCGAAGTTGTTGTGAGGGTACCCAGCACTTTCCACCAATTGTAAAGGCGTTTATTGAAGGCTGGCGTAAGGCCCGATCGGTAGCTTGGTCAACGGCTGAAGGCACGAGCCCCGACAGCGCGCGGCGAACACGAGCAATGTGTGTTAGGGCCAGACCCATTAGATGGCGCTGGAGAGCGTGCCCCACTATAGGTTCGTTACTTTTCGCTACAATCTTTTATTATTTTTCCAAGACATTACTCGATGTTTCAAAAAACGAAACTTGGAAAAATTCTAAATAATTACAAATCGCCGTTGGGAGTAATGGGACAGTTTATTGCATTAACACCTACTTGAGTCAACGCACACAGAAAGTAAAAATACCCGCCACTGCCTCTAAAGAAACACCCGTGACGTCAGGCGTAACACATGGTACCATTCGAGCACCAACTTCACAACATTAGTAACTATATGCCCCTTTTACCAGTGTAAAAATCAAGCTGTTCGAAAATGACTGAGGTACTTACTGAGAAATTAATACCCTTTCAAATCACCTCGCAGCTATTTCTGCTTGGGTATTCAGCCGCGTCAAGGAAGGCGGCTCTGTCGTCTGACCCATAGCGTTGGATCATTTTCTCCGCTCTACTCGTGCGTCTACCCTTGTAACCTTGATGCATGTTCTTGGGTGCACTTTTTACCGTAAGATATCCACGAGCTATACATGCAAGCTATGCAAGTTGGCTAGAGCCACCCTTCAACACATGTTGTGAAAACGTCCAATATATCAAGATCACATGGCAGTCTCCCCGGAGGCTCTACGGACGCGGTGGTCGACCGCATTGCTCATTTGAGAACTGACGGACCAACTTTTGGCCGTCCAGCGATACGATGGAAGCAGCGCGAGAGCAACAGCCCCAAGCTACCGTCTAGGCGGCCCCAGGCCCCGGCATTCCATTCGCCGGATCGTTAATGAATTTATTCCGCTCACTCAAATCACCTCGTGCTTAATAGCGCCTTAGAAGCTGTGCAGAAGGGGTGCCAAATATGGCAAATGTCCCTAAATCTTGATGAATTTGTGTCCTTATCAGTAACGTGCAAAACCTGCAAGTGGAGCTTTGTCTACAAAGTCATCTACAGCCCTTTCACCAAAGTAAATAACTACGAATGCTTGGAAACAACTACGAACGATCTCAGACTGGAAACACATCCATGGTATTGATAGTGCCGCACTGAGGCGATTATATATACTCAAAGGACGTCTTAAGCTTGCACTCTTTAACACCAAACTAATAGCGTGCGCAAAGCTCGTCCGGTCTCTGCTAAAATAGCCTAGCCCCGTCTGGCTTCCTTTCACAGAGCAACAGCTTAAAAAAGTGGAGGGTGTGCAGAGATAGGCAGTGAGGATTGTTGAAAGTGAGAAATGAGCTACTCACTAACGCCTGCATCTGAACCTTACCAAACCGAAACCATACCCCCATAACACGACTGGACTAGTGTTGCATCTGATACACAACATAATCAAAATTCGTATATCATCCATTATATATTATTCTAATCAATGAACATTACGTCATGAGCACCCTACCAAACTAGTCAAATGCTCACTGCATACAAATTCCTTCAGATATTCATTTTTCATCTAGCACATACAGAATGGAATCCCGCGGAATCTTCACTAACAAATGAGTCATCCCTAAACAAGGTTATGGCCATTACTGAGGAGGATTTGCTCCTCTCACAGGTTGCCTCAGTGTAGTCACTAGAGATTAGAAATACAATGTATTGTTTAGCGTATAACAGTCTGCCATTATATACGTACCGTCTTACCTTTTGTTTATTGATTACATGGTATATTCGAAACTACATATTCTGAAAACAGTGGGCTGATACAAATTTCATGCGTGATGCACTTATAACTGTGCGAGCAAGAACATCCGCCTATCTTCACTGCTGCAATACTTTACGAGAGCCCCGCCACGATGGTCTAATGGATATGTTACTCGGCTACTGATCCAAATGTTGTAAAATCAGATCCCAGCCTCGGCGGCTGCATTTCCATGGAGGCGAAATGTTGAGGCCCATGTTTTGCGCGATTTCAGTGCATGTTAAAGAACCCCAGGCAGTCGAAATTTCCGGAGCCCTCAACCACGGCGTCTCTCATATTCATATCATGGTTTTGCAATGAAATGCTCAGAACTCAATCAATAACACCTGACGAGATTCGTAGTATTCCTAATTAAATAAATATATTAGCAAGTAGAACTTGCACAGGCGTGCTCTGAAGTTGCTTGATTGTACTCGGGTCAGTTCCGGAAACGCGCAGTGAGCCGCGAGGCGGCACTCAAGACGCGTCTCGACGACAAACATAAAGGATTATGGCGCTACCATTGAAGTACTGCTGATAAGTAGTTCAGAGAAGTACGGCGAGGAGAGAGATGCGTGTGAAAGTAGCGTAGGAAGGGGAGAAACCGGCCGGCTGCTCCGTTAGCCCTAAAATTTCTTCCGGCTTCGCGTTCGTTGCAGAGTAAATGCATAACTTCCGTGACATCGCAAATGTATGACGTCGGCAGGCGTTCATAGAACTGAAAGGCTCCTTTCCTTTCAAGATGTTAGCCCTGTTATTTCCGGTGTTCGCAAATATGTTTATAAAGTACTTTCCGGAACAGCAGCAAACATATATAAAAGCAATATCAGGAGGGTCAAGCGCTTATTATCGATTTTAGTAGAAGAAAATATATGTGTAAAATGTCTCCCTTGTACCCTTGAAAAAAAAAGCATGCACCAGCAATCGGGGCACAGCAGCAATAGAGAAAATTATAAAAGAAAATGTTGAGTTAAATATGAGAATGCCAATATAAAGCTTTTCACACTAAAGAGCGAAATAACTTCCGTGAATCGATGTGCCTGAAGTATAAAGGAACACACCTCATCGAAATTTTGCCTAGCATGGTGATAGGTATTCCTTAAGTGCATTAACCTTTGTCCGGCTGAAAGACCAAGTGAATAGCAAAACTCTTTCTTGACTTCGTAAGCGCATACACAGGTGCCTCAGGCATCGAGCACCCATATTCTAAAAATTCCCAAACGTCATACGTTAATCAAACCAACTGGGCATCATGGCAGGAAGTTCAAGCAACTTGTACTTTTTTGCAATGCTTATTAAAGTGCAGCTCTGCCTGTCACTGCTTTTAAGATAGATATCTTACGATACTGCTATTTTACGATGCATATGTTAACGTGAGGTATTGATTTTGGAAACGTCGTTTTAATGTTGTGGCGAGCTGCCGTGTTTCTAACGGTTAGGAAGCCTAACGAAAGCTAAAATGCATGACGTGACTATAGGCGCCCCATGACAGGCCTCCCCATGACAAGCTAGGTGTGCACATGAACGTGTTCTCTGCATCAGCATGCATGGGACGTAATATATGCTCTAGTCGATCTGTATTGCTTTCCCCGATCATGGCGAAAAAAAAAAACTTTACGTGTATTATACGTTCCATTTAACTGCTCCTATTTGTGCTAAGCCCACCCGTATGGTCAACTATCGGTGACGTTGGTGGTAACTAGAAGAATTCAATAAGACGTAGCTTACACACGAGAATCCAAAGTTCGTGTGCACCCCGCCCCGTTAGTCTACTAGTTATGGCACTGGGATACTGATCCGAAGGTTGCGGGATTGAATCCCGGCCGCGGCGGCTTCAATTCGATGCAGTTGAAATGTAGAGGCACGTGCACTGTGCGATGTCAGTGCACGTTAATGAACCTCAGTTGACCGAGATTTCCGGAGCCCCCAACTGCCGCGTCACTCATGATGTCGTTTTGAGACATTAAACCCCAGAAAGCAATCAATCGACCGAACGCGGCTGTGGGCCTTAGCTGATTTATTCTTTAATTTCTTCTTTCCTCGATTTTATTTATACGTGCGAGTCATGCACCCATATGCCTGGCTCGTCCTTGCATATTTTTATTGAGGTTTCCCAGGCTGGCCAATAATCGCGTCAAACCCTTTACTTCAGGTTATCTTCGGAGGAATTCCGGTGAGCCCTATATGAAGCATAATGTTGCTAGGGGCTAATCCACTAAAATAGCAGCCACGCGTGCATTACTACGAGTGAAGAGCAAATGCAGAGAAGTGTGTATTCTCATAGCATTTTGCTTTTTCTAAGGTCTAACTAGGGGTAGTCATGAAAGAGCGGGCGATATCTGGGGCCTTAGATTGCTCCCCCATAGCAGTGCCCTCGCATGCGTCATGAATTAGCGGTACTCTGCAATTTACAAGCCGAACAGGGTGCCTCTGGAGCGTGATCTTCTAAATGGATACGTGCTCAGTTCATTAAGGAGTTCCATCGATGCAGTGCTAGTGCGCGCATAGACTTCTTAAATTTTTAAGTTGAGCTAGTGTCCATATTATATGAGAGACTTTGGGAATATATGACGAGCCGCTAGTGCCCGAGGTTGCGGAATGCGCATTAACTCCTTCTTGACTAAGCCTATTCGAACCAACCGCCCGTGATATATTACTAAAGCGACCAACTTTGACACGTTAAATTCCTTTATCATGCATGATGCTGCACCTTGCCTTTAGTTCAGGCGCTGCCATTTCACAGCTCTTTCAAGTATTTCCGCTTTGACGACATGGCGACTTTTCACTGACTTCCCCGCGACTTAATGTGCGTGTGTTATTGCAAAAGGGGGCGTGGCTGCCACTCTTTACAAAAGAGCGCGCCACTCAAGTTTGTGTTGCACTGATATCAACGTTTTACTGCCGAACTATTCCTAAAAAGTCATTTATTAAATTATGTCGGTGGTGTTGCAGTTCATTAAAGTTTGGCGGTGATAAGTGCGCGAAAGTGAGAGCGGCAACTCAACTGTGCGCTTTGGTTTCGCGTTCCGGCAGTTTTATTTATTCATAGCTCATTTCTGAAGATCCATCGTGTGTCGAACTTGTTGATCTGGCCTGTTCAGCTGTTTCCAGTAGTTTCGGTTTTGCTTTTCTTGATAATCTCCCCGAGATGACCGGATCCTGTTGAACGCCGGTGCTTTCGGCAGTCTCTCCGGCTGTTTCCTTCTCGTCACTGCTTCGTGGGATCAACGTTCCGTTAGAAAGTTCGTGCGCAGTTCAACTTCCTGTGGATATACACGAAGTTGTAGTGTGTAGATGGCACTGCACTGGTCCAAGAGGGTGGTTGCATTGTTTGCTATACAGGAAGGTATACGATCGAAATACATCGATGAAATTAATCGATGGCTCTCTACGCGTAAACCAAACAATCCACCGCACTCCACGACGTTTGCAGACCTCTAGGCAATAGTACACGAACTATATTTGCTGCGTGTGCATAGTTGACGTTTCCATCTTGTGGCGCAGATTTTTTAAGAGCACATGAGCTCAAGGTTGAAGCGCACGTGAGGTGCGCGGCGAGGCGCAATGCCTTGGGTATCCGAAACCACGCGCGCACGCGGAAAAAGAAACACAGAATAGACATAAGAGGGCGGTTCCGCTTGATCTTAGTACAGCTTAGGTGCTTTGTTACTGGCTCTTGGAGAAGTGGCAAGGCGATCATTGAAGATGCTCCTGTGAGGATAAAGCTTCGATCAGTAAGTAACTAATTAGAGTTTGTTAGTTCAATTATATTTGAAATTGCTGTTTATTATCCAGACTGCAATTTTCAGATGTGCATTGAAGGCTCTTTTTCACGTACACGGATTCATGCCTTTAAGTAATGTTCTTCTTGAAGAAATATACAAATTAAACCCGCCATATATCTGACTATTTCACTATGCTGTATGTATTGGCCTATAACTCAAGAACAACTCGACGTAAGGTCGTAATTCTTGATATAGGGAGTGCCATCTAAAATTTTAACAATCCCTATATTTCAAAGCTTGCTAAAAATTCTTTTTTCGGAGATATTATTCATCGTCCAAGATTTAAAAGTCCTGATTTTGTTATTTATTGGCTTTTAGAAAACAAGTTCATTTTTTATTGTTACGACCATTACGAAAATGCCATATATGGACTGATATGGAAAAATACATATACGGTTATATTAAAAATTGGGCATATATGGCCATATATGGCATATACGGCTCTTATATGGCCATATCTGCCCAATTTTGAACATATACGTATACGGGCCCGTATATGGCCATACCTGCCCAATTTTTAATATATCCATATATGGCGCCTCATATGGTCATATCTGCCCAAATTTTGATATATCCATATATGACGCCTTATATGGCCATATCTGCCCAATATTTAATATATCCGTATATGGGCCCTTATATGGCCGTATCTGTGCAATTTGTAATATATCCATATATGGCGCCTTATATGGCTATGTCTGCTTGACACTGTAGGCCATGTGTGAGAGCTGAATACATATATAAACAAAAACAGAACACAAATGCAAGATGGACCTTTCACGTGTGTATTTTATTTCCCAACTATTTTTTTTCATTATTCGGAGTTGTCTTTTGTCTTTTTGCTTCTCAAGTCGCTCAGCTTTGCGCCCAGGGATAATATTAAATTTAAGTTTTCCACTGCACTCAAACTGGCACCTCGTAGGGAAGTCTTTTGTGCGAGCTGTAAATGGCAAAACACAATTGGAGCATGAAAGTAATGCTTACATTATCAGGGCCGATAAATAGCTCCAAATTATGTGCAGCTGATGACGCAATGACACAATATTTTATATGTATACATGAATGCATTCACTTAGGCGCCAAGAACAACAATCATAAAACATCGGAACACGTCCGTATCGTTAAACCATCCTGCATGACTGTGCATGACTACGCAATGTGCTGGTCGATATGCAAAGCACCTTACAAGCAGTTGCTTAATTATTATTTCAGTTTGCTTCCTTGCACTTTGAGGCGAAGGGAAAGGAGATGCTTGTCCCTGTTTTGCCAAAACAAATCATGGCAATTATGTTACAGCTGTCACGTAGGAAAAAAAAACACTGTTTTTCTCAACGACGTGATTAGCTTGGTAACCAGGTGAGGCTGGTCCTCCGAAATGGCATCAAATATATGCACATAAAGCACTGTCATGGATAGCTGAACCAGTAAACACGTTTATATATTATTGCAATAAAGCAACTGACCTTTTATGTATAGGGACGACCGAGCGCATTGTAACCTCTCCGAAATAGCGTGTGGATGCTGTGTTTCGTAAATAAATAAAATAAAGGCAGATAATATCTAAAATGCCGCCGCGCCATTTTTATGCTCAATATGGCACTTTCAGTTGCTTCTGAAGCATCATGCACTTCCAGCCTCACGGCTTCGTGGCAAACCCACCAGCAGCTGTCTCAACAGCCGCACTGGTGTCAGATTCCGCGAATAAGCTACAATAATGAGAATTTCACTAGTGAAAAGGCGGGGGAAGGGCACCCGTAAAACGGACAGAATTTCAACAGCAACTTTTCTAAGGCATTCGTAAGGAAAAATCAGAAAATGATAGCGTGTCTAAGCACGGTAAATCTGTTGGGTGACCTTCGATCTCGCCACAAGAAGAAAATACTGCATTTGGCATCTTTTTACAACGCCGCTAAAGGGTCGGAAGCAGAAGCAATGCCTAAGGCGCAACTAAAAATATTGAAAGGAAACACGCTAGCTTTTCGACATTAGCCGTTTATCGGATATCCCATGGCGAAAACATAGCGCTTAACAGCTATAAAATTGTCCAATTCACGTGCTTCTGAACTGACACACCGTATTAGAATTTTAGTAACAAGCATCAAAGCTTACCTTGTAGCAATCAGCCTGGCATGAAAGAAGCCTTTGTACTGCCACCAAACTTGCACTTGTGGCACCACTTCGTTAGGAATGTGCTCTTCCGTCACTCCCGACGCAGGTCATTTTAGAACATCGAAGGTTGTCCACTTATTTGCGACGCGATCGAAACATGCCACTCACTGCACTCAGTACCACAGCACCACCTTTTTCGGAAAGTACAGCCAGGCATCCCACACACAACAAAACCTTCGTGGAGAAAATGGCTCCAGTTGTGACGGCTACGCAAATGTAGTCCGTAAGAAAAAGAAAGAGAGAGGTGTATCGTTCCGAGAGGAAACGGCAAACGTAAAGCAGAAGCTCGCATATTTCGATTGTTTCCCCGAAAATACGAGCGCGTTTTGTCAAACTGATGAGAAATGTGTTATGATTTAAGGCTGCCAGTGAGACGTGTATTTTCTTGCTTACCACAGGCAATGGACTACTTTTTGGTCGCGAAAGTACACAGCGTAAACACGAGCGCTAGCTTTGGCAGCGCTTCACCTGATGTATGAAATCTGTTCCACGTGCACGTGGAAAAAGTGAGGGGCCGTCTCCAAAGGTCCTGCACACTGTTCCGAGAAAAAAAAAGTCTGGCTCTTTGCGGAAGAAAAGGACCGGAGGGGGGGAGGGGGATGGACAGAGGGGGGGCTCTTTTTTGTCATTTATTTTTTTACTTGTCTTTTGCATTATTTTGAGCAATGGTGGGTCAGCTGTAGAAAGAGTAGAAGCGATAGCCCTCTTTCGCGCCGCACCCGGACAAGACGAGGTAAAGAAAATAAAAATAAAAGTAAAGAACGTTGCTGACACATTCCAGCAATCATTCGTTTAGCTATAACTTACAGTGAACATGCAATCTAGACGCTTATTGCGGTAAAGCTGACATAAGTTTTGCATTAATGCACCACTATAATGCGCACGTATATACAATTGCTTTTGCTTTTGCAACTGCAACATCGAGGAAACAATAATAGTTCAGCTTGACACATGGTTTTTATGCAGATAATAATTAGCTCGCGCTGCAGGTAAATCGCGTATTAATTGAAATTACAATGCCATGAGAAAGCAGAACTCACCACCAATCCTCCCTTACTCTCTTTTACCATTTACCCTTAGTGTTTAATTGCTGGAAGGGACGAGATATGTGGTTCCATCGATTATTTGTGTGTATATAAATAACATTACTGGGTATTATATCTTCATTCCGAACTATATATATATATATATATATATATATATATATAGAGAGAGAGAGAGAGAGAGAGAGTTCGGAATATATATATATATATTATATATATATATATAGTTCGGAATGAAGATTTCCCTGAGCCCGAATAAATATTTTCAAAAAAAAAGAGATTCACACGATTAACAAAAACAATACAAGTTTACTGACGTTGCGGCCGGTGGACCGGCCTTCATTAGTCAGGTGGACCGGCCTCTGATGAAGGCCGGTCCACCGGCCGCAACGTCAGTAAACTTATATTGTTTTTGTTAATCGTGCGAATCTCTTTTTTAATATATATATATATATATATATATATATATATATATTGTGAGGTACTGCCCCTTAATTGGATGTCGACACATAAATAATATAATACACATATGTATATGACTGTTAACTTGCATTATGTGACTTTTGATGCATACTCTTTATATCGAGTATATAAAGCCATATACGGCCCACGGACGCCGTATATGGAAGTATGCTGCTACCGTATATGTCATTTAAGGCGCAATATAAAGCCATATTGGCAGTATATAGCTGCCTTATATGGCATATAAAACGGCATATACGTTTATGTCTGGCTGTATATGACCTTATATTGACCCTTATATGGAAGTATATATCCTGATATGATCGCTTATATGTCCATATCTGGCCATATATAAAACATATCTGGCCCATATATGACATTTCCGTAAGGGGAGGTAAACGTCATTTGAAAGCACATTTGTTGTTCTTCACTTTCGTATATCGCATGGGCATTTAAACCAAGTAGCCGCTGCAGGCGAAATTCCTAGCTCAGACACTCAAAAACAGTCGAGTTCCCGTGGTAGCGAAAGAGGTAAGGTGAACTCGTAATGATTGGCACAGTTGCTTTGGCTATAGCATTCACCAGTTAAGAAACAATTCGAAAATACTAAAACATTTTTTATCTCCCTCTGTGGTTTTAACGAATCAAGTACGTACTTTGCTTTATCCGCCAGAGGAACTTATTGAACGAGAGGCGATGACCCTGGATACACTTGAATGCCATGGTCAAAATTGCGCTATTCAGCTTTTTAAAGTCGAGAGCATTTCATAAAGCCCTTCTTGAAGCTTAATCGAAAAATGTACTCTAACGCAGGTATTACAGGCATCTGTAAGTAACATTGCCCTTTTTTTTAACAACGCTGTGAGTGCAATATGGAACAGTATACTGATTTTAAGGCTCAATGAGTCATCCTCCTTATGCGATTGCTGCCTTCACCTGAACAGGTTCATTAGCGTTGAGAAATGCCCCATAATTTGTATGATTCGGTGGTCCAAACGAATCCATGTTTGTAGGGGTATGTGGTATATAACGAACGAACAAATTGCAGCAAATATTCCAATTCTTACACCTAAGCGAGCGGCCTGGCATCTACTTCACTTCTTAGTCGCGCGAAAGTGCTGATAAGACAGCACGCCCAGCACACCCCATCACGCTGCTACTAATCTCACTGTACTCCTTATTCGCCGGTTATATAATGTTGTGAAGTGTATAAAGGCCGTTTCTCTGAGGACTTCTTAATGCGCTGGAATGATGCACCGGTGAACTTCAGATTCGCCGTTACAACAAATTTTATTGTGATGCGTAGAACACGTCCTTTACTATTATGGGAAACAACACAGCGCGCAAACACACGGGACGGAGACAGGTAACACAAGGCAAGAGCTGACTCTCAACTGCTGATATATTAGAATATATAGATCATTTAAACATTCATGCTAAATATAACGAACATGCGCAGAGAAAACCATAGGGCCCTCGCATGCGCAAGCTCCATGATGACAAACATTTTTCATCATGGAGCTTGCGCACGCGAGGGCCCTATGTCATGAAGACTCGTCACGCTGTAAGAGAATACCACCAGTGCCCTGACAATTGCGTCCGTGTACAAGAGTGTAGGTGCGACTTCCTGGAATTGGCAAAGTACTGGTTTCGACGTAAGGACGCGCTTAAGATCTAGGAACGCTGATTCACACTCTGAACACCATGAAAAGGGCACGCCTGATGGATGCTAAGTATCGCATGAATTTCTGAATATAAGAAGCGATGCCGAACAAACTTCGTAAACCATTCGCGTTTTCCGGACGAGGTATATTCCCAACGCCGAAACTCAGTCAGATCAGAGCGAATGCCATCCATGCTCACAATATGATCCAACACCTTGAGGATCTTGCTCGCAAAACGGCACATTTTGGTATTTAGCCGACGAGCGGCGTTGGCAAGAACCGTATAAACTTCGTCAAGACGTTGTAATGGCTACAACAGCGTTGATCAGAAAAGAACTATATCGTCCAAATTCCACGAGCAAGTCTTCAATTTCAGGCGGCGGAGATAGGTGCCATTCATGAGTTCGATTATTGCGGGAGCATGGAAAACGCCGAATGCCATTACGTTGAACTCGTAAAGCCTATTTGATGCAGAAAGCGCCGTTTTTTTTCCTTCCTCCATCCTCACGCATAGTCATCCAGCGGTATCCCGAACGTAAAACAAGGCTCGAGACGTACTTGGCACCGCGCAGGCAACCCAAGGAATCGTCAGTATGCGGTACAGGGTAGTAATGCGAGCCACCTTTGCATGTGGTCTTGTTGAGTACACAATAGCCCATGCAAAATTGCACAGGGCCGTCTTGTTTTTTTTTGTACCAGAACGACAGGAGATGAGCAAGGACTCTCATTTGCGCGTAAATAGTTTGTTGCAATATGCAGTCGCGGTTGCGTAGGCCGATATTACTCGGCACAGTACTTTGCATGGTCTTGGGATGTTCGCGAATCCGGTCATTCTTACGTCGACAGGTCTACCCAAAATAACTTTTTCCACGAATCAGTGAGATTCAACATAGCACTTCACCTGCGCAAGAGCTGAAAGGTGACGCGTGTCGCATATGACAGAGCACGTGTGGAGGGTGGGGGTTCACCAACGTGCATATCTTCCAACGTTTCTCAGGAGCAGAGAAGACCACATGTAAGTAAGCACGCTTTCCTACCGTTTTCGATTAAGTCACACGTTGTGCACATCCGGAAGCACCACCAGCCATTTTTCTCACAATATTTACACACACGACAAACTAGTCTCACAAGATTAACTCTCTTCTACGAGTCACTGTGACTGAATGCAGGAACTGGAAGAAGTCGTTAGCCTTCTTCCTGCGGGAGAAGTTAGACATACAACCACTGGCGGCCCTTTCTTGGTAAAAAAGAAACTAAGGAACTCAGAGGTAGTCGTTATCTTCTTAAGTATAATCACATACGGCTTCAAGGATTGTCAATTGTTATGAAAACTTTTTTTAGTAATTACCACATGTCGAAATGCATCCGCGTGTTCGAGTGAATTCCAGATCAGTTTCCGAAACCCGATCTGGAGCCAGCAACAAAAGCCTTTCAGAATTGTTGAACATTCATTTTAGAGCTACTTCTGGCAGCTGGAACGAATGAAATTATATCCAGAATAGTGGCACATGCATCGGTTCTTGTCAGGCAGTAGCTATGCACACGCGAGATTTTCCTTGCCTGTTACGGCCTCCTTATGACATCTGCGCTACAGGAAAAAGCAGTTGTGCCATATTTTCAATCTGTAGAAGTAAATGTTTTTTGAAATTGCCATTGACTTTCATGGCGATAAACTTCTGATCCCAAGATCTTCTAGCCTCTTTTTGGTAACATCTGCAGCCCCTACAGCTGACACATGGGTTACCTGTGAAGAACTCCCTTAGATTGCTTAATTTGTAACTTAATTCTTGTCGCCACATGTACTGAATGTATAGGCCATGGACTTGTAAGCCGCTTATGCCTTAACTGGGCTCAAACCAACTTAGCGCAGTATCGCAAACCAGTGCCTCGCCAATTCTCTGAACAACCTCTCCCGATGCCCTGCAGCCCCGTTTTGACGCATAAGTAAGCCGGCTGCTAAGCGCCGGCTATCCTGAAATATTGCTGACTGTTGTCGCCAAAAGGCTGCTGAAGCAGGTTCTGTGATGTGTCGGTCGCAACTAGCGTGTGGCAGTCAACGAAAAGCGGTTGGTGGTGCTGCTACATGCGCAAATTTATCAAATAGATAGAAAAATACAGAGTGTGTGCCAACTTGCAAATTGTCATTCTGCTCCTGCGAAATTTTAGAAACTATGCAAGTTGGTCACCCACACGCATCAGGCGGTGTAGTCTTTCCTGTGCAACACACGGCACCTTCCGACCCTTGTGCAGGAAAAATAACACATTCAATCCCGCTGACCCGTGAAAAAACTTTCGTTTGACAAAACCGCACATTTGCGAATGACCGGTTTCGCGAACATCGCAACAACGTGTTCAACAAGGTGAAATGGTGGCCGCGACTGTGGGCGCACACCACATTTAGGAGAATTTACAACCATGGGAAAGCACAGAAATCAGTTAAGTCACAAGACTATAGAGGCTCAATTAATAAACCAGTTGGGCGATCTGTACATAAACGTACACTCGACTGCGCTGTCAAATCAAGAATTAAGATACCTCGACGGGTCTTAGAGCAACACTGGTGGCAAGGGGTCAGTCTACATGCTACTAGATATGCGCTGTCCCTTTGCCAAGTTATCTGCCGTGATGCCCTTTCCTTCAAGTACATTCACCTGCCCTAATAAAATTTCAGTTCGAAGTGAGCGGCCTCGCCTCTGCCTGTCTTTTTGTACAGCGTAAGCTGTTATCAGATCACAAGGGCCGTTTTTGGCGCCGTAGTTGTAGGCCGCCGCCGCTGTCCGCGAGGACTGTCCCGCCAATTTTAGGAAAAATAACCAGGACTGAGGAGGATTCGAACCACGTCCGTCTGCGTGGCAGTCGGGCATTCTATCACCGAGCTACGCCTGTCTTTTTTCATACATGGTACTTATTAGAGTGCGTTAAGAAATTCGCAAATTACATAAGGCACTGTTGCAGTGACCTAGCGACAATAATCGCACAAACACTCCAAATGGCATTAAATTCACTGGCGGAATGCACATAAGTGTTTCAGGAAGAGTTCAAGATGTGTTGCACAGCATGGCTGGTAGGGATGAGCACTTCACCAAGATGGGGTACCATTCAGTTCGGACGTCAAGCTCGTCGTATATGTCCTTTAGGTGCATGGTCATTTGAACTTCCCTGGACGAAGTGCCATATGATATGTTCTTCCTTAAGGGAATGCATAGCTTGTGAAAGACGCGCATGTAGGACCGCAACGCAGAACCAGTTACTGTATCAATAACCCATTTTGTTCAAATGACCGAGCTACGCCTGTTCTTGAAGAATGGTCGCTAAAAGACCTAAACAGGTATAAAGCCAGCCGAGGAATCTCATTAACAAATGCAATGTGAGGTGGCAAAATAGTAATACGCCATTAAGCACCAAGGAAAGTGCATTGCATAACGAGTACGAGAGATCATTTGAAAGAGCACAGGGGTGCATGCTTTATAGCTCTGCAGCCATTACAGAGGCATCATCAACATCATCATTATAAAATGATTTTCTTCAACTTTACCGTCCTCATTTTTACAAAGCGCTGCCTCGCGAAGCAGTTTTGTCGTATCGTGCTATGCGTTACGCGACACGCGACTTGCCCAGCCCGACAGCAACCTGACTTCTTCTCCTCTGTAAGTTGGCACATACCCAATGCACATATCCAATTACCGTAAGATTTTTGGTTAGAATTATGAATTTGATAATTGTTGAACAAACCTGACTTGGAACTTCAATATACCTGATGACCCCATCACTTGGCCAGATCCCCAAGCGTTGACAGCGGCCTCTACGAAGGTTTCTCCTGCAGCTTACGCTGTCACTGTCCTGCAGTTCCAGTAGGCCAGGTGTTTTTTCTTGACATGGCAATATATTCGATGTGCAAAAGCTGTCATAATGAACCTTTTCTGTTTTGTTGGCTGTTCGGAGAATGCACTCCTGGCTACTTGTGCCACGAGCTCGCAATGCCAGGAATCATGCATGGCAGGGTCTAGCCCATCTTTTTGATGATGACCAGTGCAACATTTTTTACGTCGCGATTCACCTGACTGGTATTTCGCATTGTCTCGCATGCCTGACTGGCGCTTGTATTCTCTTCGATAGCTGGTAATAAATAGCTGGTAATAAATAGCCAGTGAGGATAAACGATGGCCTTTGCTTTTGTCTTTGTCGTCTTTGTCGAGGACTCCTCGTATACAGCCACAGCTTACCGATGTCGTTTTGCATAATCAAAACGTGTGACGTGGGATGTCGTTGACGAGCAGAGGAGCTGAGGCATTCCAAGTAGAGACTTGGAACTTAGAATTCAGCTACTGCCTACTAGTCGATGTCAACGTCTATGAAATATGAACTTCGCACATAGATAAGAGGCATCTGGGCACCTGCATTCCAATACAGTTTACTCTTCGTGGGCATTGACGAAAGAGATGAGCTTTCGTAGTACACCTAAGGCACCGACCAACTATACGCAGTTTGTTGCACATCTCTGCAACAGTGATGTCAGTCATGCACGCTTTCGTCTCGTGCTGTGCAGAAAAAAAAATAGATCAACGAAAGTCTTGTTCGGTTCTGAAACACTGAAGCCGCAAAGATCGGAAGTTGTTTCGTGAAACGCTGTTAGGGCAGGAGGATTGCTCTCAGGTGTGCTTGGCGAACTGTTGATTTATTAATTTTTTCTAGCCGTTCGACTTCGACCTGGAGAAACTTTATTAGTAGTTCCAGTTTCGCCCAGGGAAAACCTGCTTGCTTTACACCGTGTCCTCCATGCTTTCGCTTTTATAGTAATGTACCGCGATATCGTCTTGGGTAATCTTCAGAAATACCCAGTTTAGCATAGCCGAGTATGAAATCTCCATGATACAAATGATGTGCGGCCACCTCCTTACAGGTATTAACATGCGCAAATTCTTCAGACACTTCTGCGCGATTATCTAAAGAATTCCTGGATGACACTTCAGAATTTCGAGCGCATCATTGTAGCAAATCTGTCACCTCAATTCCGGCGGCATCTTAAACGGGTGGTCCGTCGAGGAGCTAGACCACGTAACGGAAGCGATCTGCATTGGAGAACCTCGGGTTCTTGTGCACAGAATGCAGGAACATGTCCAAAAGGGCTGTCACCCTGTCACTTCTCCATAAAAACAAATAAGCTCCAGCTTGGGCAATCGTGATGCGAACTCCCGTAGGAGTCCCTCTGGCCTATCGTCAATAGAATAGCATGTTTAAACGCTCCGACGAACAGGCTACACACGTGGCGGTCGCAAGAACTAGTGGTGTTATAGCCACGGCGTGCGCCAGCGGGTCGTTCCCGTGACCAGCGCTGGTTCTGGTCGACGCCGAGGACGTGCAAACAAACGTGGGTGCGCTTTGTTCACTCGTAATTTGTGGGCGTTTTCTTTTTACTATGCGAAGTGCCCTGTACGAACATACGTGCGTCACGTACCAAGGGCAGCGAGGAGCAAGGAATTGGTGTATGATGCGGTATGCCAACTTGCTTTGCACCGCAATCCAAGAGCGGCTACACTGCTACGTGATGGCGATTATGAGAAAGACTATATAACTATAAAGAACAAAGGAACGAAATGCACGAAATGAAACAAAAAACGAAATAAAGAAATGCCTCCGGTTGCACCGGATAACCCTCTACCTACGCTGCTACACGATAGCTATTACATGGACTGTACAGAAAGAAATCTAGAAGGAACGGAGGAAGGAAATCAAAAAAAGAAAGAGAAGTCTGAGATTGTGCGGAAGTGAAAAGTGGACCTGCGCTGTACCTCGACCTAGTACCCTTGTCCTCAGCCAGTGTTAGCCACGGCACAGTACCACTCTCGTTCTTGAACGTGGGTAAGGGCAGATAAACACAAACATAAGGGAAACACTAGTGAATCACCGCTCCACCTATCACGTTGAGTGGAATACTGCATGGTTATGTATCCTTTTGGTGGTGCAAAGCGGCGAATGACTCATTTCCTAGTGACATCTTTCAGTAGCTTGGGTGCTTCGCACTGGAGCTCTGAACTTGATGCAGGGGGAAAGCCGCCTTTCCTTTCTGAGGACCCCTCACGACATCTTGCACCAACGTAAGCGTTCACAGTTCCTTTCTGCTATTCAGCTCGCTAACCAGGGTTTCCGTACCTTGAGCTGTAACGGCATCCTTGAGGACGCAGTCTCGCTACCAGTGAAACGTAGTGACTCATTCGTTGTCAGTAATTAGTGCGAAAAACTTCGCCTGTTTTCATTAGCGTGGTCTTCCGCAATTGAAGCTCTAGTAGGTGAGGGTTGCCTAGCTGTTTATTCTTTGGGAATATTAGATCCTGGTGCCATGTGACAGGAATAGCCCTCGTAGGCTGTCGACACGGCACTAGAACGAACTTTTGTGATGCTGCACCCTTTAACAGAATTGCTTTTGAAGGTTGTGTCTGCTCCAGGCTACTGTTAACACGACTTGTCTTCTGTGCTTTCGAACACACCTGTCTGTCTATCGGAAGTTGATGAAGTGAACCACCTGCAGTATTCCCAGGCCGGAATTTTTACGGCGCAGTATACCATTGTCGAGAAGAGGCCACGAGTTCTTTACAACACTGCGGAAGATCATGAAGCACTCGCCTCAACAAGTTCATCCCTGCTAACTGCACGCGATGTAGCGCTTCATTAAATAATCGCCGACGGGAAAAATCTGCACACAATACTTCACTGTGCAGGAGAAAACGAAGCTGAAATGCACGCGCAAAATGATCACTGGATAAGGGGCAACATCAAGGGGCCTCACCGAACATTTCCATTGGAGGAAGCTATGGAAGGGCGCACCGCCCAGGCAGGGCCCCTCAGGCCACCACGTGGCAGTCGGTCGAACTCCCACGCAGAATCTCTGCCATTTTTTGCGCGTCAACCGCGATGGCCGGAAGCACAGGAGGGCCCGTGCACTCCACTGCTACGTGGTTACGTCAACGTTGAATATCAATGCACAGCATATACGTTATCGATTTCTCTGGTTCTCATCAAATTTTCATTTATTTTCTGGTTGAACTTTGCTTAACATAAACTTGGAAGTGTTGACATTCCCTTGTGGCTGACGCCCTATCACGGGCTGAGGTCAGGAGTTGTGTACCACAAGTTATGACAATATGCGCCGTCTTGACGTGCGGCACAATCACATCATCCTAATGAATAAATTGATCAGCCTTGCCATATGAAAATAACTAGTCATGTCATTTCATGTTTTACCAAGCGAACGAGACAGCCCGGCGAGCACTGATACTCAACGCCAGAGATAGGTATACACAAGCGGTAGAAGTAAGTCTGCCCAAAAATGATTTGTGTTTATAACATTTGCCAGCAGATGTTATTACAAGCTTATATTATATATATTTATCGATGCATTAAGGAAACCGTGAACAACGCCATACCTTTCTTTATGTATGGTACTTTATTCCAGTGCAGGTTTTTGTGAATGACAACCAATACGTCTAGCGTGCTGGGGCGGCAACTACGCAAGTTGCCTCGCACACCTGTCTGGAGTCAAACCCATTGCAGTTGTCTTCTTCTCCGTTTTCTTTACACGTGTTGGTGACTGTGTCATAGTAATAGGTGTTCACAAACTGTTCACCAAAGCCGGAATGCGGGTCGCAGGAGCAGGCTGCAAAATTGTATGCCACAATAATTACTGTTCCCAGCTTGATTATCCACCTAAAAATACTTTGGTGTATGCCATTGTAATCACGGTTGTCACACCATCAATCGGTTGAAGTATACGCGCTTTATGTGTTCCATGCAGAAATGTGACGCGATTTCTGCGTGCCTTTTGTCACCTGTTATTGTACATACTTTATTCGGCAAATGGCCAACTTTCGGATAGTGTGACAATTGAAATTTCTAGATAAACTGTGTGGGCCTTCCTCACACATTTTCGTAGATAGGATTAAAAAAAACTGACGAGCATGTTACACGGGTATAATAAATTTTACCAACTTCATTTTCATCGTGTCTCGGAGAAGGCAACAGGCTTGCAATCGAATTACCGCTAAGCATGCACAAAGGCGCGCTGTAACACCCTCCATGCTAGTTGCGCCGTGGCCTTGCCTAGATTCCAAGTCAAGGCATGGTTTCTTTGCGTTTATCTTGGCGCGCTATACAAGTTTCTCTACGGGTTTTTTCACGCAGTCACTTTGTTCCAGCGAACTCACGAGAACCTCCAGCACACGATGATCTCTGCTGATGATGCGTCGCATCAGAGGTAAAGGAATCCAAAGAACAGTTGCCAGTGGTGAAGAACTGTATCCGTTTTTTAATCAATTATTGAAAGATATTGCTTGCAAAACCTTCCACCAGAGAAGGATCAGCAAATGGAATATATTTATTTAAATCAGTCATGCCTAGGCGTCACTGATCCAGCGTCATGACGTGTTGGTTGCGTTTGCAATAAAGTATTCACAAAAGGGTATATGCCGTACACGTCTATTCAAGAATCCTCCGAGTCCTTTCATATAACCCAGCTGCAATTTTATAGGTACAACACAAAGAGCACTTCGACACCCTTTGAATGACCTAGTGCATAATTAATTCACGTAGATGGTATAAGAAAATTGAGACCCAGAAAAATATTGCAGACATTTCCACGTATTTCAATATATTTCCTAACACGGAACTCTTCTATCAATACAGAAGAATGGGGGTGGATTGTCTCCTAGTAGGTGACTAAAGGACACCTTTGCTGATATTAACTTCTTGCAGCTGTTCTGCCACGAACCAAAGTGGCACAACATTTTATTTAATTGAGATGATCTTTGTGAAAGCTAGCTTCACAAGACATGGCGCATTCGCCAGCGCAGAGATATGTGACAGCAACCATAACGTTCGGTTTGTCGTCAGGCACACAAGAGCACTGAGGACTTGGTCCACGGGCACAACCGAAGAAGAAACAACACGAAAAGAAATCGCAAATACGGCATGAAACTTATGCAGAGTGATCAGCAGAAAGCTAGCTATCCTGTGAAGAGTTTTGGGATTATTTAGCCTGAAGATTTTTTCGTGCAGTAGTCAACAGTTAGAAATGTCACGTGATTTGGATAAATCTGAAACTTGCATCAAACAATGGTTTATTGTGCAACAGTTTTGCAGTGACGTGACTGAGTTCATCTCTTTCTGTTACGCAACTGAAAACTAAACTGAAGTAATGCTGCGAAAAATTGAGGAGGTTTTTTACTTTTAGCAGTCGAATATATGTTTTTTTTATTGTAAGCTGAAGTATTGCTGCGAACGTTTCCTTGCAGTTATTTATTGTCTATTGGCCACCTCGAATTTCACGAGGACTCGAAACTAAATGAGCTGGTTCAATGTGTCGTAATGTAGCAGCAAGAAGACCATGTTTTGAATTAGCATAAAAATAATGAAGGCACTATAAACCAAAGAAGGAGCACTCAAATTATTCCTATGAAGTTGCATGATTGAGTTAAGAATTTTATCCGCCGACACAGTGAGATCCTATCTTCTACATGTGGAATAGTGTATTGTGGGAAGCCGCATTTTTTCGGGTAAAACAAGATCCAAATAGTAATTTTAAGGGAAACGCCACACTCCCACCAATATTTGTAGATTCTTCCTAGAATAAAAATGAGGTGCGATTGTTTACACTCGGGGCGCAATAAGTTTTCAGGCAGCTTTGATCAAATATGCAGTCCAAATTAATAACAGTAACACTCAGCAGGTGTTGAATTTACTAGAGCTGCTGCCTTGCCTGATTATGAACCATAACAATAACTGGGCCCCAACTGCATTCTGACTGTCTAAGTGCGCTAACACGCCTTCTTATGAAGTTTAACAAGCACCGTATAATCGCGTGTCTAATAAAAGAGGCATCACTCGTCACAAAACACGGAGGTGTAATCTCACTCTCTATATTCTGTGATCCGTGTTGAGAATGTTATTTCTGCGTGATCGATGCTATAAAGTTACGAATCATCCACGCTCTAAATAAACTGCTTAGTTATATTCTTGAACCTACTCTCGAGCCATAAATTTTTTGTTATTAAAATCAGAAACCATCATGTAAACCAGATCGATTAAAGAAATCACTTCGTTTTGAACGGGTGCAGAGCACGGCTGGGCAGAGATAACCGAAAAAGTATTCCGGAATACAGATATCGAAATACACGGTTTGGAAGCCTAAAATGCAGATACTGAGATATATTTGTACTTGACGTATTGGGATATTTCAGAGATGCGTTTGCAAAGAAGACTAAAAATATATTCCGGAATACAGATGCAGCAATAGTGATACTGAAATACTTTTTCTTATGTCGAGGATATGCAGCATAATATTTGAAATGTTGCTGCGCATTGAAACTTGCAATTTATTCATTACTTTATCAGAGCACTCTGAATTCCATAGATGCATTACAAAGGGGGCTTACATTATACATAATTGTTATTAACGACGTAAGTGCAGATGTCAGTTACAATAAATGAATTATGCTGTATTACAGCAAGAGTAACATAAATGTACAGCGAAAGCGACACACTTGGCGGCAAAAGTATTCGCTATGCTAGAAATAGCATACCCCAAGCGAAGCGTTGGAATCACTCACGAACGAATTGAGAAAAACTATAGATTTATTTAACAAGGATCTGTATTGTTGAAAAGTTTGGCATGATAATTACACTTAAGTAGCAGATGCTTCTCAATTAGGCCGTTATCTAGACATCATCGGCCGTCATCTAGACATCGTCGGCACCAAATTTCCGAGTGGAAACACATCATTGGAAACACGTCTCAGCTTATTCTCAGAAGAAAAAAGTACAGTGACCCGTGTTCCGCATAGTATCGCGGTACGGGCAATACATCGTAAATGTATTGCACTACCGAGACGCAAAATACATTTTTCAAATGTATCACGATACAGCAATGCAGATACTCAAAAGTATCTCTGAAATACTGTCGCGATACTCCTGTATCTCGATACTGCCCAGCCCTGGCGCAGAGTTCCCTGTCGAAGTAGCTGATTGAACGGCCTTCGGCGAATTTAACTGCCAGACAGTTTCACGCTACAATTTTTGTTCTGTTTATGAAGTAGATTGGCTCCTGACCAACAGATCACAGACTGACGCTGCCCCCAGCCTGATCAATATTCCGTGTACTGCCGTGACCTACACATTCCTAGTAGATGTCTCGCCGGCTCGAATTGAGCCTGAATAGCACAGAGGCCCGAACGGGCACACGGGCCCGTTTCCGTCTTCTGCACACAAACAGTAGCAATTTATTTCTTAAGCGTAACCCCTTTGCACTTATTATGAAAAAAATGATTGAGAATGATTTCCGGTTATGTAAATATATCTTGAGTGAAAAGGAAGATACAGGATACTGTCGAATTTGTTGAAACTATTGTAATAGAAAGACATGGTATCTTCAAAATATCGACACACGGCATACGCCCTAGCAGTCTTGCTGGCGCGGCCGAAAAAACAAGCCTCATTTTCAGCGTTCTCGTTAGGGCGTGTGTAGAACAGCAGAATGCATGAGCTTCGAGTGACAACTTAACGTTGCACTTGCTATTCACCACTTCCGCTTTCATCGTGCAACAGGCCTCTTGTACCTTAACACTCACAGTCAAATCTGGCTTGTGGGCGGATTGGCCTGGAGGAAAACCTATGCTTTTTGCATAAACGAGTGGTCTGATACACCGAGTAACAGACCTCTCGCCTTTTAGATGCGAAGCAGCTAATGGCGAGGGCTCTGTCCAACCCGCGGCGCCCACTCCCCACTGCGCATGCGTGTCCCCTCTCTCTCCTCTCCTTCGCTCCCTCTCTCTCTCCTCTAGGAATCCTCTCTACTCTACGGAGAGGCGCCCGCGTCCCACACTCCCACAGCGCATGCGCGTTCCCTCCCAATCTTTCTCCTCTCTTACGCTCCCCCTTTCTCTCCTCTAGGAGTCCTCTAGTAAACGGAGCTGCACGCACGACAAGTGGCGCGACAGCTGCATACTCCGCTGGGGGCGCCACGGTAGCTCCGCGGTATGAAAATGACGGAGTGCGCGCGCCTCATTGTCTCTCCTGTGCAGCGCCACGATGAGCGCTCGGGCCATCACGCGGACACCGCCTTCTCTCTTCGCTTATACATTCTCATTCGTCCTCTCAATAAAATTACACCATCTCCCGCTCAAGCTAACCATCTCCCCGCTGCTTCGCATCCACACATGGTTCCCTTTAGTGGGAGATGGTGTAATTTTTTTCTTTCACAACACTAAAGAAATCGTTTTATTCGTAGGTTATATTAGCCACAACTGACGTAATATGGCTGAGGTTCAACACTCCTGGACCTGGTTATATTCGTTGGAAGCTTTGTTTAGATTCTCTATAAGGTGCTCATGTCGCCTTCGTCTTGCCCCGGTCTTTCAGAATGCAGTTGTGCCTTTAGCAGCGTGGTGAACTGATCTAGTTGCTACATTTTAAAAGGGATAAAAGACAGTGTAAAGCAGCAGGGCTACTTAAAGGAAATGGTGTAATGAGATGCCACAACTAAAGAGCTTCAACACCCGAAACGCTAACATATACGGCCGCGTTTCAGCTATTCAAAAGATTTGTTGTATGTGCAGGTTCATCCTGCCTTTTGTTTCATCACCCACTTCAGTATTTTCTGCTGGTATTTGTGCATTTTAGCATTGCCTTTGGCTAATATTTCGCCGCCTGTTGTCTACATATCCACCGAGTGATTGAATAGAACCCGTCGCTTGCGCTTAACCGATGGTCTAGCACGTGCGCCAACCACGGCAAGACTGAGCGACCGAGTGCCCGCGAAAGAGCCCTTATACCATCGCCTAGTCATGTAGCCGACGGGGCTCAAGCAAGCACAACTCAAGGTCGTTGCCACAGCAATGAATGACTCGGGAGAGAGTAGTATAAACTTCGACCTAATGACGATAAAGTTATGCTTGGGAAGTTCAGAAAGCATAAGCAAGTGAGCTCATTAGTTTGGCATGTGCCCATGCCATAGGCAATTGTTTTTACTGAAAAAGTAGACCGCACATTTTTTGAGTGTAGCTACATCTCACGAGAGTCGTAGATTCAGGAAACGTTGCTTCGTCTTCAGCGTGGGGCAATAATATCCGTTGATACTGGTCATGTGCCCTCCTGTACAGCTACCAGGATGCTGTGGCAACATCTAGGCATGACACATGGCCACAAATTCTAAAATCTATCGTTTTTAACGTGAGACGTGTTCCGCAAAGTCAAAGAGTAGACGCTGTTGGACGAATATATCTGTGTAGCGCGCTGGAACATTAAGTTTAGCGAAACTGTGCGACACTTGAGAGGAACTCTGTGGTGCGAGTGGCGTGCCAACACGCACAAAAGAGTTCCACCTTATTTATTCCACCCGTTATAACCTTTGCAATGCCACGTGATAAATATTTTACTAGTTCTTCGTTTTAATGCGGCAATTTGGCAGAATGTGTACCCTCACAGTGCTCAGGGACCGAGTGCTTTATAGTGCTAGTAACGTGGAGCTTTGGGCATTTGGTGTCCTATTTCCAGGAAAAAGGGGCGGTATAACGTGTCAGCTTCAGTCCCGCTTAGTAGGAAATGGGGGGATGGGAGGGTGTCGTTCGGACACATTCACCTTAAAATCATGAATAAACTAAGTCTATTATGTGTGGGATCAAAGAATTTAATTTTTGTATGAAAATGTTTGCACTGTGTACTACAAGACAAGCAACTAATGCAGCCGGTAATCTGGATGGCTAGGTTACGAATTGAGCAAACCTGTGTAGAGTTGAGGGAGGGGGCGGCTGACGTGGCGGCATTGCGTGAGGAATGCGCAATGGCGGAGTCAAGTTCAGCAACTCACGCATTTTATTTAAGCAATTGTTCAGCTAATAATCCATAATCCTTACTTTGAGTGCCGTTTAGCAAAGCACATTGCATAGCCTATTCTCGTGCTGAAATGCGTGTTATGCCAAACATTCCACGTGCCAGTATCCGCTCTATCCCGCAGTTTTGGAAGAACGTGGGAAAACTCTAGCAGGTTTGAATTCATGGAACATACGAAAATGTCAACGTAGCCGTCTCTGCGTTTCAGCAGTAATAACTGTGCGAGGAAAAAAAAATAGTGGACGTGGTCGCGCTCGACTTCGCGCCCCTTCGCGTGGATTTGTGTGCCTTTACAAAATCGTCATCACGTTTGTTCTGTTTAACCCTGAAGAGATGGCCGAGGTTTGCTCATCATTTCGGATAACTATAAAAGTTATAATTGCAGTTTTACAATCTTAATTGAGCCTCCAGCACCCACAGAGTGCAATGGTAATTGGTACGCGCTAAATATGAGAATAAATTCAACAGAGAGAAAAGTTGCTCCTGAAACAAGTGCGTACGGGACAAGAAATAACCGTGCTTTTTGTCATAAGACTGCTTAGGATTATTTAGGCCCTTGAGGTGATTGTGGGCGTTCATCTTGCCTGCTTCTTCGCCTGTGCCCTTGTATGCAGGCCTCAAGTTTCTGCATCATAACCCTGATTTGACCGTGTTGGGATGGATGCTACCTCAATGAAGCGCGCGAGCGTGTCGCTTAGCGAGCTTCCACTACGTGGTAGAAATAGGCGATGGCATCCGGCGAAGCGCCATAGCTCCCCAAGAAGGCTTGCATCCGCGAGATCGATCACCTCGTAGAGATAGACAATGATCATTATTCAATCGTCGAATTAACAGATGAGTACAATACTCAAGAGACCACGCCACCTGGTCATGGAAATACCCATCCCGACATGACCATTGTTGTGGAACGGCAACGAAACAACACACACCATTCTGGCTACCGCGCTGCAAGCTAGAAAATCTGTGAAATAGCACTGTCACCTGCCATTCGCCTACCGATTTTAGGGACATAATCGCCAACCATCTTAGGCATTCCCGTGTACGTTTCATCCCTCTCAGAACAGCCTAATACGCTCTGTGCACTAATGACGTCGTCATCAATTATGTGTGCGCCGCAGGTTCATGCACCTATTAAAGTATTGTGCCCTGCAGTGATGCTGCTAATACTGCCGCAACTGCCGATGTCAACACGCTTGAGCCGCCACTCGTGAAACCAGCCACAAAGGCCGCTGCACTAGCGCAGCCAGGGGCTGACACACTAGCGTAGTGAGGGTCCGACACACCGGCAGACACAAATGTGTAGCTACGCAGCCCAAGACGGTGTGGCAGCAGCATAGGGCGCTCTGCTTTGAGCTCTTGAACATCTCAGATGAGGCAACTGTACGCGGCATAAAGCCGCGTACAGTTGCTCCCAGAACTTGGAAGTGCATGCTTTTAGTTAAGCACTTTCTCGTATACGATAAAGTGGCTACAGAAACACCATTGCGTAACCCCGCACATAGGATTGATTATTATTAATATTTCGCATGTAAACATGTACGCACAAGGAAATAAGGGAAATGGAGTGGTCTGAGGACTGCCACCGAGAGAGGCGCAATGCGAGCTACTGTTTTGGGAGAAGAAAATGGGAGAGCGGGAGAGGACAAAAATAGAAAGTACTAATATACGAATACGCAGATATAAATAAGACGCCACTCCAGTGCGTTCTCAAGACGTCAATAACGCTCTATGGACCTAGTCCCGTCGAGAAGCACTTCCCTTTGTAGACAGGTAATCGTCAGCGGTCGCGCACAGCATACCAAGACGTCCATGCTCCTTAATTAGGAATGTGCGCGGCGAAAGATATACGGGGAACTCTAAAATAAGATGTCCAAGTGTCTATCAGCATCCACAAGAAGGGCATGATGAACTGTCTACACGGCCTTGAGGGTGTAGGTTTTCGCGCACTAGAACAGCACCAAACTTCAACATACAAAGCCGTCCTCACGCGCGATGAGACAAGCCATGATAACGAACACGGGGAGCGAATGATCCGCTTCAAACACGCTGGTCTGGCTGCTGCCGTAGTAGGTGTCGGCGGATCAGCAGACGAGTGTCGTCAATCTTACAAGAAAAGACATGACAATCACAGTCATTTTGTGCACAACCAGAAGCGAGGCGATTGGCCTTTTCCTTTTCAGCAATACATACATGCAACGCTGTCCCTTGTACCATGAGGGACACACCGCGTTCAGTAATTTTTCCGGCAGATTCCAAGATGCTGCTTAGTACTGGGGTATCGGCAGGACTTCTCAACAGTCTACTGAGAGCAGCACGGGAGTCTGTGAGGACGATGACCTTCGATACGCTTAATTGTTGCTGTATGTAATTCATAGCAACATGAGTCACTGCCAGCTCTGCAGTTCTTGATGAGGTTGGATGTGGCATTATTGCGATAGGAATTATATGGACAGTCTCGGCTGGTTTTTGCCGTCCCCATAACCGCCGCCTTCATGCAGCGTATATGCATACGTATGTATATATATTGCCGCAAGCTGTGTTCAAGTTAAGCGTGCCAGCTGTTTCCTGAGCCCCCCCCCCCCCGATGGTGGTGGTGGTGGTAGAGATTCTAAAGGAAAGGAAAAAGGCGCTAATTTCTGTCTCCCATACTGGGGACACGGCTAAGCACCTTAGGGGAAGGGGATAAGGGCTATAAAGGTATAGGAGAAGAAAGAAAAGAGCAGCACGTGCCTGTTTCTCTCGGTCAACGCAGGTGCAAGCGAACCGCGCAAGGCAGACAGAGAAAAAGAGGAGGTGCGCATCTTGGGCGAGTGGGACAGCGTTCGCTCAGGCGCTACTGAGACGCTTCCAGTTGATGTTTTGTGTAAGGCACAAGTTCGCCTACTTTAACCTATCTAATTAAACACTGTGCTATTGAATTGTACGTGACAACACAAAAGTCCCAAAGAAAAATAATTCAGATAAATGCTTCCGAAGCGCGTAATCGAACTAGGAACCTCTCGCTCCGCAGCGCGTGGCGCTAACCACTACGCCACAAAGAGCAGGACCTTCAGAGAGCTAACGGCGAGCCTTATATACACACCCTTTACCGCTGGCAGGATCCAGAGAGGGCAGGCGCTTATAAGCATTTCTTCATTACCCGCGAGATGGCGCGAGCAGTGCAACGGGCGCATTTAAATGTTGTCTGCCAGGTCGCACGCTTCTTCTAATATTTGCGCAGGGAGAACCTTGCCCTTCCGCTGTCTGCTCGCGCGGTTGTCTCGTGGTGGGAGGAAGAGGGATGTTTCGTGCTTTCACCGTGAATTCCGCGCTGATGTGACGGGAGCGTACGAAAGTCACTCGAGCTCAAGGGACGCCGCTGGACGAACAAACAGATAAGGAGCGCGAACTATCAAGTGTCACACCTCGGTCCTTGAAGCACGCTGGTTTCCTTCGCTGCTTCGGCCGCCTTTGCAACAGGAGCGCTGTTCAAACTGAGAGTATCCATTGTGACAGCTTATTCGCGCTCGTT
The DNA here is from genome assembly GCA_013339685.2 of Hyalomma asiaticum. Classification (NCBI taxonomy): domain Eukaryota; kingdom Metazoa; phylum Arthropoda; class Arachnida; order Ixodida; family Ixodidae; genus Hyalomma; species Hyalomma asiaticum. The sequence continues at coordinate 54,396 of JABSTT010001765.1, forward strand.
CAGTGTATATCTATGCGTTCATTTCGTGCATCGTGCTTATTTAGCGCAAAAGAACAATACACAGGAAGGAAGGACAGGCTGAAGCGCTTTGTCCTGTCCTTCCTTCCTGTGTATTGTTTTTTTGCGCTAAATAAGCACGATGGATTCACACCAACTAGCCCGACAACGCATTTTGTTGTTCATTTCGTGCGTGCTTCACTTGATAGTTCGCGCTCATCTTCTGATTGTTCATTTAGCGGTCTCCCCTAGCTTTGTATGCGTAGCTTTGTGACACACGACGTATAAAGCTCTTCGTACCAGCACGCGCTGCCCACGGTAGGCGCTCCTTAGCAAGTGCATGTTTGCTACAGTTAATTTTGCTCCTGAAGCTGCGAGCCTCACTTCGTATAGCATTACACTTTCTTCCTATCGCATTCATTGCTACGTCCTTGCGGCGAAACTGTGACTTCTTTATGAACACCTGTCCGACGACACTCGATGGGGAGAAAAGTCCGCACAAGCGTATTGGATGTCGTTACGTAGGTAGGCGTGGGCGAATAGCTTCACATGATCACCAAATTTTTCACCTAGGTAGCACTGGGCCAATAGGAATAGTGCAGGAACAGACTGGCTAGACTTCTTGCGTATTCCTGGAATTGACAAGCAAATGCGAAGGGCACATTTGTTGCGCGCTTGCGCAGTTGCATATGAAGGAGTGTCTTCCAAATTGCCAACAATACCACTAAATAACACCGCCAATTTCCCTCATGCCGGAATGAGGGCGCTTAAACAGCCGTTTTCTGAGTTTGGCCATCTGGTGGTTGGTGTAGACGCTCGATATCATTCAAGGCTCTCTGAATTGCTTCAAGTGGCAGGGGCAACTGGTATGCTTCTGTTAGTAATGGGATCGATTTTGCCTCACGAAGTAGGCCAAGGATAACTCGGAAGGCTGCAACAATGATCCTCTTTCAATGGAGAAATCCAATTGAGAAATTCCAGCTGAAAAATTGGGTGGCACGTTTAGGACTGGGAGGGCACACAGCACACCAGAGAGTGCAGATGAGTGGTATACTTGCAGCGCTGTCTCCTGGTCGCAGCCGTTGCCCCTCGCAGTATTACAGACAGTTCAGCTTACTATTTTTCGCCTCCCGCACCGGTCAGCCATCCGCCGCTGGCGCCAGTGCGCGTGCGCGGTTCGCTCAGACGGTCCCGCGGGACCGGACCGTCGCCTCCGCTCCGGTAAAGTTGAAGCTGAACGGAGCGCGCGACCGCTGCGAACGTAAACAAACAAGATGGCTGGCTCCGGGCTCGCGAGTCCGATGTGCTCCGTAGACACAGTGGCTGTTCGACCTCTTCGCAAGTTCCGACGGCGCATGAAGATTTGTGAGGACCTGTGCCTTTTGAGAGGAGTCAGTGCCGCCAGCGCATTAGATAACACGCGCCTGAGGGAGCATGTTTCGCGAAAGGGTCCGCCTTCTCGTGCACGCCTCGTGGTATCGGGGTGCGCCAGTAAGCTGCAGATATGTAGTATCGGCGTCACACGAGCACATTAAATCGCGTTCACCAATTATTCAGGTTAGCCTCTTTCTTGATTACGTGCTACTACATGGCCACATTCGCGGTCGGACACGATCGAGATCAAAATGAGCGCGATCTGCGACCGGCAATCAGGCTCCCTTCCCCTCGATTTGGCTGACGTCAACGTTAAACATGACCCGAAATAGTTTGGTCGTGTAGCAGCGACCATGTGAATCGCGAGAAATCCAATCCGGATGGACGCTGATCGCATTTAAGAATGTCCATGAGACACCGGTATTAAGGATTTGTCGGCGGTGTTGCAGACCGCTTGTCGCGACGCTGCATGGTGATGAGAAAGCGTTCGGGCACAGCAAAGGATTAACACTAACCTTGGGGCATGTCAAGTGTGGTCGAAGTGCAGAATAAATAATCAACATTGTTTTAAAATGGGATTCGTTGTATTAATGCAAAACAAGTACCATTGTTTATTTTGATCCAAAACGTTGTCTCGTGTTTCATCCCCAGAAGGAGCGGCAGTCCAAAAAGTTACGCTCTGCTTAACCGGACCGGAGAAACGTTCGGCTAAACCGCGTTCCACACGTTGTTCCGGTAATGTGGAGCGTCTGACTGGAACCGGGAGCGGGCCGCAGAATCAGTCAGTTAAAACTGTCTAATGGCGGCTACATACTCAATCGACAACAATGCCGACTGGGTTTTCGCCGCGCAGAGGCAACAGCAGGGCGTCAAGAAAGGCGATCATCGATAATTACGCCCAGGTAGTGGTAATGTGGCACCGATTGTATTTGTGTCCTCTGAGGTATAGCCATCTCATTCGTTTCCCGGTATGGCACGCTATCGCGGCTCACTTGGCTGGCGACATTTGCAGACCAAGACTGTTGCTGCTGTAATAGCTGCTGAAGACTGTTTACATTACGGTGAGGTGTTCCTGGAGATAATTATTACTTGGGCTGTAAGACTGCTGTTCTCTATTTCCCTGAGTTAGGAAAGGTTATTTGTGATAACAGTGAGATAAAGGCAAATTCAAGTAATCTATTTTGTTAGCTCTGCACAGGTGGTGTGACGCACGGGAGGTAAACTTAAAGAGAACGTACCAGACGGATACGAGCACTGGAGAACGGTCTCTCTGTCACAGCCTAGAAGAGAAAACAACACAATCATATGTTATAGCCATTTACTGGCGTGATTATACAATCTATATAATCACGGCAGCCTGAGACTTACTCTCTTTAAAAATTTCTAGGTGATTCTGCGAATTGTACCGCTTATAGTAATTGTTCACGAAGCGCTAATGATACTTTACTGTCTGTAAGCAGTAAACTAATAATGTCTAGCTGATGCGCAACACGTTATCGATAGAACCAACCATACTGAAAGGTATTTTATATACATTTGCGGGAAAATAGGAGAGAAATTACGTTTCCAGACTAGCTATAATGTGAAAAAAAATATAGAATTAAACCTGCTGTGCTAGGTTGTGCATATGTGCCGCTAATTTCCGCGCTTTGTTCGAAATTGAACACGATCCATCATACAGTTCAATTATTCGCTGCCATATTTTTGATAAGTCTGATAATACATCAGGTGTACCTCAGCATAGCCTGTTGGGACGTCTTCTTGCTTTTCGTTATATTGTCAACATTCGTTTCCGTATTTCACCTCGACCCTATTCGGATGACCCCGCCCTATATCAAAGAAATAATTCGTATTCAATCCATATTACCCTACAACAATAGCTTGATTGAAGTTCCCACAGGTCTTCGTAATGGTGAATAGAGAAACACACACAAACGCAAATTATTTAGTTGGAGACATTTGAGTTCTACATTATACTGAAAGCTTAAGAAAACCATTCCCTCTCCGGAACATCTTCAAATTTTACGGATACACTCCCCATTCTCCACTCATATCAACACAATTACAACAAACGTATCATAGAGTCAGTTACCTAAAGTAAAACCTTTACGATGATCCTCGGTCGATTCGTGAGCTAACGTATAAAATATTAGCCCGCCCTGAAATTGGTTATAGCGCGCCATATTTTTTTTCCTACCTAGACTACAGATTTCATCAATGACCTTGAGGTTAGTCAGAACTGAGCCGCCCGTTTCACCATGGGAGATTACACCGAACAGTCTAGAGTCACCAGCATCGCGATCGCACTAACAATCCCAGTTCTTTTTAACATCAAAGAGAAAAATCGCTAGTTCACGTACTGCTCAGACATAATTCAGAATCCTTTTCTTTAAACTAGACTTGTCCGCTCCGCTCAACGAAATGCGTCTGTAATGAAGCTAGCTTTCAACGCGTTCATAGCAAAAGACGCATCTTCCTTTTATCGGCTCTACGGTAGGCTGAAGAATATTGCACTGATTTTGCTAATAGTATCGCTAACTACGCTAACCCCGTGTTTTTCAGATACGACTAATCATTTATCGATATTGATATAAAGTAATAATTTCGCGAAAACCCTTTTGACATTTCAATCATATCTGCTTTCCCAGCATTATTATCCTGCATTTAATGATTTTTTAATATGTTAGTGTGCCTTGTAAAGGACAGGGCGCACACAAGCACCCGCGCACTTGAAGAACAAACATAACTGCCGCCGACTCGTATTAAGTTTATTAGAAAGAAACGCACGAATATTTACATTACAATTGCCACGTCATCCTGTTTCTCCCGCCTATGATACATGTAAAAATTTCAAAAGTAAAAGATGTAAATGTAAGAAAAACGAAAAATGACAGCTCAAGAAATACAGGAGCTGGACACACGCGTCGTCGGTTCTCCCGTCAGAGAGTTGACGTGGTAGGCGTATTCTTTTTCTGTCAGCGTGATGGAAGGGGTGCTTATGCATTTGTTACCGCTCCCCCTGATATGAAAGGCCTCTATCAGCTCTCTAGCGCTTTTGAACTGGGTTCTTTGATAAGACAGATTTATGTTGAAAAATCGGAGTAAAACCGCACGAGCTAAAATGTTTCGTAAGGCGCGAAGTGTTCTTTGAATCTACTGATATATTGTTGCCCGCCAACCGGGCATTCCAACACCTTCTCCTCTGACCTGTGTAAATATTACCACATGTCAGCAGAATCAAGTATACGACTCCTTCTCCACAATAAATGCAAGGTGGCTTACACTCTAAAAACTGGTGCCGGTTCCACAGGAGTGAAACGACCGAGCTACTCTTGAGGGCATCGTTCTACTCTAGCAAAACGTCGGATGGAGTGAAATGTCCATACCTCTTGCGGCATGAGAGAGTGAAATGCAATTTCACTCCCGCCACAACCATGTGATGCTCGCATTCGCAGCCGCAAACATGGCGGCTCGGGTGGGAGCGGACGGTTGAAGAAGATAACAGCCGCTTTGTGAAGTGTTTTTCGGGTAGAACTATAGCAGCGGCCTTCCTACGACTTCCACGTAGAAGCTTTCGCGTACAAACGCGTGCAGTGTACGTTTAATGAACGGTGCCTTCCTCGACTACGAACCTCAACCGACGGGAGTAATAGCGAGCTACCTCTCCTGTGTTTTTCCCCGATCGAACGGCCGTACCCATGCTAGTGAAACCGCCAGCCTACATGCCTCGGATTCTTCGCTTACGTGTGCGAAACGAAGAGGAATACACTTTCAGCGACACAGTAAGCTGTTGTGATCGTCGACGGCTGGTCTCCGAAGACTCACTAGATATAACTCATACATGTAAAAAAAAGACGTCGCTACGATTTCGGCATCGAGCCGTATGACGGCCATGAGCGCGTCGACGGTGAAAATACCGTGACTGCGATCCGTCCCGTTCGCAAGTCTGGTAAGTACAGCATAGTACTCTAAACACTTCTGATGGCAGAGACTATATTTAATCTGTGTGCAGAATAACGAAAAACGAGGAGTGCATATTTTGTGATCGCTAGCGGTTGTTCGCCGTACAGACGTGCTCGCCGGACTCGTAAGGGAACGCCGTCGGAATGAAGCGGGTGGTAGCGGAGCACCCGGGTGCCGCTTTTCTTCGCTGGCGTTGATTGAATTCAGCCGCTATTATGTTCGTACTCGCTTCCTCAGGTGCATTTTACATCTCGAACCAGCACTGCGAACTCGCGTTTGCCCGTAAAACGGAATGCCAGCTCATTATAGGAATGCGTTAATCTAAAAGACATTTTATATGTTCCGCGCGTTTAGATTAACAAATGTGTGTGGCGAGCGGCTACCTATGAGACAACGCGAAATATACACCTGTTCTGTGGATACTTTTTGCTTAATTGCGCAGAACAGTACTTTACCACTGGCGCTACATAGCAGGTCAAGTATGCGGGTTATATATACGGGACCTCAGTGTAGGACGGTATATCGCGAGTGTGTTGTGGGCTTTGTGCTTTGCTGTGGTTGTGTTATTGGCGTGTATGTGCGTTCGTGTCATGTGTCAGCCTGTATGTTCAGTGTGATATAATTAAAAGCCTACATTAGTAATTGTAGCATGGTCGAAAAACGCAGTGGTTGCTTCTTTCATTTTTTGTCTCTGCTACTCCCTCTGTGAGTACTAACACCACGCTTGGTGGGGTAGTAGAGCTCTCTTCAAAAGAGTCTTCGAATCCCCTTCGGAGGCGTCCTACTACTCTCTCTTGGCGAGAGTACCGGTACCCTGCAATAAGGTTGGTCTACTCTGAAAAAAGGAGTTAAATTTGGGACACGAAAGTACTCCCCCAAAATGAGTGCCCAGCACTCCCTTTGTTTTTAGAGTGTACGAGTAACACCGCGTCCTAGTTTTTACATGCCGAAGCACCTCTTGCTCCCATAAAATCTGCCGCATATCACAAAACTATCATCAACATTAGTTCTGTTCGCAAATAATGCGCGCGCACTTGTATGAAATGTCCAATGTGTGGCATTCGCACGCCCTCTTCTATCTCCTCTTGCGCACATGACCTCAACACGCTACTAAGCAGTATAATAGGAAGAAAGCAAAGAGTGTGCGGCGATTTGAACGGTGCACAGCGGTGCGCAACGCCATGAGTTTGTTCATAACTTTGTAGAAATCCATGGCTTTGCACCACGATAGCATGCGTCCTATTATATTGCGAAGCTATGCACAAACACATAGTGTAGTATAGCAAAGGTGTGGGACGGCGTTAAGCCGAGACCACGTGTGCAGCGCCTACTAAGTCTGTGCTTCGAAGCCAACGTTGTTACTCTAAGCTTGGTGAGAAACCTTGAGAAGCATTTCTTAGGCCTCGCAGCGGTTTGCGAGGCATTCCCGCACAACGGCGAAATGCTATTGGGCCGTAGAGAAACCCTTAGAAGCCAATTGCCCATCAGCTTCGCTAGCTCTGCTCCATTAGTTCAAGCTTCACTGATTTTCTTGAATCTTGTTTTGCATGTTGGTAGCTTTCTGTCAATTCGGCAGCATAGCTTGTTTAGTTTCGGGGGGGCCGAAAAGACTACCCTAATGCCACATCTATTTGCAACATGTGACAATAGGATGCCTACATGCAAAGCTATGAGAGAAACTCTGCATGTAAGAAATGACGACATGCTTTGCAGCACGATACCTTGATCACGATACCTTATTCTTTCGTGTTTGCCTACACACTTGACTACTGTTAATAGCTTCTGCCCAACTTTGCTTAGGACAGGCTATGTAAAACCAGCTCTGCTTTACTTTTCTAGTTGCTTGTTAAAACTGCTCGCTATTTTACGGGAACACCATTTATAAGTGGCACAACGTAGGCAGTACATACTAAAATCATAGCAATCTTTGAATTCCTGGAGTTAAACCTGAGTATAGGCCTTCTTGAGCGTAATATGTAATGTCAGCATACATGTTTTTCATCTCGACAGATCTTTGAATTCAAAAAGTGTATGTTGGTTTCCTTCCAAAGCGACACTGTGAAGTTATATCGCAGCCACACACAAACACGTTCAAAGCATTTTGGACATACTGATCTAGAAAACCTGACCTTACACACCAGAAATCTGCAATATCTGAAACTCTTTCTATAGTCACAGTAGAACGTAGTAGACGATGCTGCTGTGGCATAAAAATTTAGGCCGACGAGTTCCTTAATTACTGCGCTCACATTTCACAGCTGTACTTCTTAATTGAGGAGTAGGACAGCCTGCTGGCCAGTAAGAAAACAGAAGCCGAAGTGGGGCTCCTCGACCAGGCATGGCGGCCTTCTAGAGGAGCGAAATTCTAGAGGTCTGTAGTATGTGAGAGATGGTTTAAGAAAGTGAACCGATGTAAATTACGGCGACACGTATATGGCTCCACCACGGTGGTCTAGTCGCTATGGCCCTTGCTGCTGATCAGAAGGTCGCGGAATCGAATCCATTCCGCAGCGCCTGAATTTCGATGTAAGTGGAATACTGAGTCTAGCGTACTGTACGATATCAAAGCACCCTATGAAACTTATTTGGCCGAAAGTCAAGTGCCCTCCACTACGGCTTTTCTCATAATCATGTTTTGGTGTCTGGGATGTCCAATCTCGGACGTGATTATTGGGGACCCTCCGATGCGGCTTGAATCATAGGTGTATCATTTCCGTGAATTAACCCACCTATTATACAGAAACAAGTGGGTCTGACAAATATTTTAGCCGTCTGAGGCGTCCACAAGCGGCGCTATGACGAGCCCTTATGGAAGTCAATGTCCGTGGCGCTACGAAAAAATTCTGTAGGTCTCATACATTATGTCACGCGAAGCGGTCACCGAGAAAATCGCGCATGACGAATTGTTTAGGATTCAGCCTATTGTTGCGCCTAGGATCAAGGTCTTTGTGCGCAGCGCTCATGCACCCGCTGACGAGAATTCTTAACGTGGGCTAACCAGGAACGGCTACAGCGCCGCGGAGACTGAATTGGAGCTCATGGTCCTACGTAACGTTGGCACTCAAGTGGTTTCAAAGTACGGACGCCCATTTTCCCGATTGCACAACACAGTGCGCTGATGTGTTATCATACCGGATCCTATGTATTCGAGCAAAGTTGCATAAGAGCATGCGGAATGGCAGTGAAACATATCGCTTGGCATGATAATGTTTATCGCACACTACAAGCACTATTCACGTTATTCGAGGGCCAATAGTACAACTGATGGTGTATTAAGTCTATTGACTCGTACACCGCGCGAGAGGAGCCGCCGTGGTCTAGCGGTAGCTTGCTTGCTTGCACGTCCAGGGCCCCCTGTTCGATGTTCCCCGGCCCCCCGGGCCGCTACCGCTTGGTAAGTTGTATGTGTGTCTGTGTGCGTATTATGTGTAGGTTCCAATCGCAAGCGAGGAAAAACGGTGTTCTTTCGCTTTAAGAGCGGAGCTCTAAGTCTTCCGTACGTGTTAACCGTGAAGAGGTAAATGTGGGCCGACCGTAGATGTAGTGTACTGTTTGGCGCCAGAAATCATGAGACACCGCTCAAAGTTGTATGTTCGATCACCGCAGCCATGGCGTTTCATACGACCATTTTCCACAGCGCTGACCCTTCATATGTCAATTTCGTTGGTCCCTGATTGACGTAGGCTCGAAGAAAAAATTTCGTTGATCCCTCTGTCAGGGGACCCAGCCTAACACGGAAGTGAGACCTGTCTTCCCGAAGCTGTAGAATTCATAAGCAGCAGTATGGCGAATCGAGGGGCGGAGATGGGTTGGCTACTCTGGATAAGTTAGGTGTAGACATTAATGGCACCTCGACGCGGCACTGGGATCGTACGCAAGCGAAAGTTCTCAAGCGACCCACATTAATGTGAAGACTATGAATTGTCCACGCCAGAGCCCTACGCCGACCTGTCATTAACCAGGTGAGTCCGCAAACGCTGACACGTCGCAAGTGAAACCGAGCGGGTTGTCAGCTGATTCTTTTCTGAACGCACAGTCCACTGCAGCAAAAGGCGCACCAATTGCTTGAAGACGGCTATCTTTCCGTCTTTACGTTTCTGGAGCAATGCGGAGCGGCACTGAGCACGCCTGGTCGCACATGACAAATTTTTTAGGTGCCGCGATTGTGCTTTGCCGTAGAAAAGCACCGTCACGACGCCGCCACGCCCCTAAAGTGCTGACTGCCGGCGTGCATTAGCACTACAATCTGCTTTGCTCTCTCGTTCCTAGATGGTGGTACCATTGCATCGAAGTTGAGTAAACCAAAAGTGCAGTGGAAGGGAAGCGATGTTAACTTAAGAGTACTTTTTCTTGTTAATCCCCTTTGCTTTCAGCGGACGTCAGTCAGATGCAACTACCATAGCACTGTGGTGAAAATATAAGGTCCGTCTATTCCCTGTATGGCGAATGTTGCGGTAGTGTACCGGTTGAGCTGCAGCCCAGCTCCTATCGCCGGATCCCGGGTGAAGTTGGGTAGGAGTCAACTGGACGGTACTTTTGACTGTAAATGCATGTTCTTTTTTTGACACCCACTTCTGTTACGAAAATACGTCACTTGTTGACACCGGCATAAAACGCTTTCATGTTAAAATTCAACTAAATGTGGACTTACTAGCCTAACGTGGAGTGAGCCCTGCCGGCGCGAGCCACACGTGACCGCAGTACTGCGATTCTTAGCGTACATGATGAGTATACAAAGTAAGTGATGTAAAAGTCAGCCATTCATGTTTGTCGTACATTTTTAAGGTAGCTGCCAAAGATTGGGGTATACTAGCTCAACTAGTCGACGGGAAATACGCAGTCAGACAAACGGACGGACGGATGGATGGATGGATGGATGGATGGATGGATGGATGGATGGATGGATGGATGGATGGATGGATGGATGGATAGATAGATACGGTAAAGGTGACAAGTTCAATTCATGCTTCGCATGTTATAGCACACATCACGTGTACATAATATATGATACTGTTTGTACCAAATAAACTTAAAAATAACAGGCTGCCTGCTTACGCTCTGGGTCTGGGTCAGCGCCGTTTGCGCCGAAAAAAATTGGCAGCAGTATTAGCGGCAGTGCACGCATGAGAGCCATTGCTTCCGTCGCTGTTCCTCTGCGAAGTCGCCTCGAGTACGTTTTCCGCGGGAATTATATATGTCACTGTTACCTTGGTTTCATTAGAAGGGGACTCATCAGTCATAAATATTTCCTTGCGTAAGCCTTACTACGTCAGGAGAAATCGAGCTGTGCATCTTACTAACCCCTAAGCGAAGTGTTTGTTGATGTTTTTCTCTTCTTTGTTTTCAGAAGTGTCACATATGCTCTGTGACTGGATGTGTATTCCAAGAAAAATGACTCCACAGAAAGCAACGCTATAACGGAAGGCGACCATATTCACGTAAGGAAACCGATTATCGCACTTCATTGCTCAGGAACTAAAAAAATTCCAGGAGGTCATCGAATTTTTGATCGTGTGGTTGATAATAAACGCAACTTTTGAAGGCAACTATTACTGCGATTGCTTGGAAAACTGCGTAATTTACCTTGGAAGATCATTTGACTCCTTGGCAGTGTAATGAACGCAACATATTATTGGTCGCGCCACATTTAAACCGACTAATTACGCCATGATGTATTAAAATGTGGAGCCGTTCGGAAGTTGTAAAAGGCATACGCTTATTGGATCATGGTAGGACGCCCATGGAAGCAGGGCCTAGTTATGTTCAATGCGTAGTTCCATGCGAAGCTAGGCTAGACGGCTACACATGGTACTCGGGGAGCCAGACTGCTTTTGATGACATATTAGTAGTGTGAATGAAGCTAGTGGAGCGTGCGAAGCGAAAAGGCCGCGTCTCTCTTGGTTCTTGTGTCGCGATTGCTGACGGTGCCATGCGGGCTTCCCTAGAAGCTGTCGTATTTCTGATTTCGATAATCCAGGTCTGATCGGGTACAGCCGGGGCAGTTCTTGCCGCCCGCGGCCTGCTCCCTGGTCTCCAGTTGGCACTGATGTCTTCCCGGCGGCGTGGGCTAGGCTCACGGCTGGATTCCGGCGTTCCGTACGTGGACCAGGAGCACCGCCGCGTTGAAAAATGGACGTGTCCCGTGTAAAAATACCACCTTGAAAAGAGAGAATATGGCGTCGAGACTTTCATGACCTAAGATATTCCGGGTAGCGTGTACTAATAATGCAGTAATAATGAAAAGGTAGCACGCGCCATAATAGCGCTAAATACGCTAAATAATTTGTTCGATTACACACTTCAAGCACAAGTGAGACGACGACTATGTGTAACTTACATGAATACGTGGAGTTGGCAATAAAATAAATAAGGAGCAATACACAGTAGTCAGGGCAACTCTAATTTCATTATAGCACCACACGGAGAGGAAGCAGTGTGCAATTACAGTACTGGATGTAGGAATACTAAGGGCAAAAGGTTATTTGGATTGTCAAAAATCAGGCGACAAGTAATAAGCAATTCATTATATCAATGCTTAGGAACAGTAAGTGCGAATGGAAAAGGTCTAATGGGGGAAAAAAGAAAACAAAACAAAATGCCTCTATTACTGGTCGGTACGCGTAAAGATTTCAGGACAAAACAGCGGGCCAAAATGCCGCAAAATGCACCAAGCCAAAGGCGCAATTGCAGATTAG